>JAFBJR010000940.1:10651592-10946709 GCA_016785285.1 Brachirus orientalis | reverse complement strand
CTATACTACACAATACTACACTACAGTATATTATACTATACTACAGTATACTATACTACACTCTCACATTCACACCTACAGGCAATTATACTGGAATATACCATGCTTTATACTATACTATACTATACTATACTATACTATACTACACTACAAACTATACTACAGTATACTATACTACACTATACTACACAATACTATACTACAGTATACTATACTACACTACACTATACTTCAGTATACTATACTACACTACAGTATGTTATACTACACTACAGTATATTATACTACACTACACAATACTATACTTCAGTATACTATACTACACTATACTATACTATTACTATACTATACTACACAATACTATACTATACTTCAGTGTACTATACTATACTACACTATACTATTACTAAACTACACTATACTACACAATACTATACTATACTACAGTATACTATACTACACAATACTATTCTACAGTATACTATACTACACTACACTTCAGTATACTATACTACACTACACTATACTATACTATATAATACTATACTATACTTCAGTATACTATACTATACTACACTATACTATACTGCACAATACTATACTATTACTATACTATACTACACAATACTATACTATACTATTACTATACTACACTACACAATACTATACTATACTACAGTATACTATACTACACAATACTATACTACAGTATACTATACTACACTACACTTCAGTATACTATACTACACTATACTATTACTATACTACACTATACTATACTACAGTATACTATACTACACAATACTATACTATACTACAGTATACTATACTACACTACACAATACTATACTATATAATACTATCAGTATACTATACTATACTATACTACAAACTATACTACACTATACTATACTACACAATACTATACTATACTACACTATACTATTACTATACTACACTATACTATACTACACAATACTATACTATACTTCAGTATACTATACTATACTACACTATACTATTACTATACTACACAATACTACACTACAGTATATTATACTATACTACAGTACACTATACTACACAATACTATACTATACTCTATACTACACAATACTATACTATACTACACAATACTATACTATACTACAGTATACTATACTATACTACACTACAGTATATTATACTACACTACACAATACAATACTATACTACAGTATACTATACTACACTCTCACATTCACACCTACAGGCAATTATACTGGAATATACCATGCTTTATACTATACTATACTATACTATACTATACTATACTACACTACAAACTAAACTACACTATACTATACTACACTACAGTATATTATACTATACTACAGTATACTATACTACACAATACTATACTATACTCTATACTACACAATACTATACTATACTACACAATACTATACTATACTACAGTATACTATACTATACTACACTACAGTATATTATACTACACTACACAATACAATACTATACTACAGTATACTATACTACACTACACAATACTATACTATACTACAGTATATTATACTATACTATGAAAGTGGAGCAAATGAGGTTTCTGCATCACATGGTAAAAAACACTGCTCTTCCAGGAAAAGGTCAGCAGCAGTTGTTTGTCTCAAGCAGCGAGTATCAGGCAGTGACCTCAGTGAGCCGTTACAGCTGGTCAGCTGCAGATGCAGATGCTTGCAGTTACATGAGTCGGGTTTGATTTGCTTCAGACGTGATTATTATAAAAGATGGTGTTCCTAATCAGCTGCCTCCCTGGGATTCATTATGCAGCCAGCACTGAGTAATGAGCGTAGCCACGGCTTTGAAGCCCACTTTAATCATAACACTGAAGGCTATTACTAAGCAACAGGAACTTGCAGATGTCTCAGGAGGGCACGTGGTGATGGTGGAAGTGATGGTCGCTGAAGGAAATAAGAGGAAAAACGACAAAGGCACTCGTGGTTATGTTTGCTGCTCATGCCACTCTAGAATTATTGTGAGTGCCAATCAGTGCACAAACTAGAGAAGTAATGACGTGGAAAATCCAGAGGTGCAGCTCAAACACCGGTTTAGTGATTTATGTTTTTAAACTTAAGTTTGAGGCGTTCTACATACAGTTTTGTCATTAATAAACTAACTGAACACACTATTATTTAAAGATTAAAAAACAGGAGTGACATGTCCAGAGACATTCTCATTGTCACTGAAACACAAGGAAAAATAAAATAATTAAAAAACATATAATAAAATCTACACTTTACTGACTCTACAAAATATTGAGAATAGATTTGCTGACTTATCTTTCTGTTAGACAGCCATTTTCTGGCTTTTTTTTTTTTTTTTGTGATTTGGTGACTTCTGTGTTTGAAACTTTTTGTCAGTCTTCACCTAAGTGAAACAAATTTACCAAATGAAGCAGCCGCAGAAGACTAACGACTCCTGAGTCCCTGTGAGCTTAAAATGTACATTTTCTCTATGGAGTTTGGTTCTGGGAGTGGGCGGTTTACAAATTGCAGTTTACTATTGGAATAGTCTGTCTAACAGCAAGAAAAACTGGCAAACATATTCTTAGGATACCGTAGACCTGAGTGGAAGTATTTTTTATGCAGTGAGTCTTTAGTTAAGTGGCAAAAAAAATGTGTTTTTCCCTTTCTATTCCTTTTAAAAATGACCCATCCATATAGTTAAGTTACTAAAATGATACATTTTGACCAGAAAAAAAACATTTTTGCTTTTACTTCCGTCCTGTCTTGTGTATATATATATATATATATATATATGTATTCAGTGCAGAGAGGATCAGCAGAAAAAAAACATTTTTGCTTTTACTTCCGTCCTGTCTTGTGTATATATATATATATATATATATATGTATTCAGTGCAGAGAGGATCAGTGGCATCATCTTATGGCCCTCAGTGACAGTCATGTGATGCACACATCATGTCACAGGAGGAAACATGTAAAACAGCACAGTCGCTCCTGCATCAGGACGTCTGTTGTCACGCACCGTCATGGGGACCAGAGTCGCACAGTGTCCCTGTTGTAATTAGTGCTGGCCGTACAAAGGTGACTCTATAAATGCTTTCAGGCTTTTACATCAACAACATCACGGACTGGATAAACACGCATTATACTGACTCTCCTGTGGGAGAGAGTGACTGCCCTCACTAATGATGAGAGGACATACGTATTTACACGGCTTTTTTTCAGGTGTTTTGTCATGGGCAAAAATACCTCAGAATGTACAGTGCTGTGCAAAAGTCTAAGGCCGCCACCAGCTTTGTTGTTTTTCTGTCAGTTTTGTGGTCATTGGTGTTTAGGTTGAAAAGATGTGACTAAAAGTCAGTCTTCTACTATATGATCAACCTGTCAGTGAGTTGAACTTGTGCAACATGTGTATGTAATGCTCCAACATGTCTGGTGTAAACCAGGTATAATAGACCTTTTTCACAGCAGCTATTTGTTGGCATGAAATAGTAGGAGAAACACAGGTTTGACCAATAACATTAGGGTTCCATTCCAGGTTTTAAAGAGCCATGGTGGACCAGGAACAAACCCCCACATGTCACACGCTGAATGAGATGATGATGATAATTGTTAATAATCTTTCTGGTGTCTGCCTTCTCACCTTTTATCTCTCTGTAATATTTGATGTCTGTCCGTCCTGGAAGAGGGGTCCCTCCTCTGTGGCTCTTCCTGAGGTTTCTCCCATTTTTTCCCCTGTAAAAGGGTTTTTGTGGAGTTTTTCCCCTCATTCGATGTGAGGGTCTAAAGGATAGAGGGTGTCACTTGCTGTACAGACTGTAAAGGCAAATTGTGTTTGTGATGCTGGGCTATAGAAATAAAATTGACTTGACTCAATGTTATTTGTTGATCCAGGTGCAAATCCTCACAGTTTAGTGTAAAGTATCAAAATTAAGCATGTTAATACTGGGAACCTGGTGTCAGAGTTCACTTCGGCTTAATAATTTCACCTCAATTTTACACATTGGACCTTTAAATAGTGTAGAAAAATTACAAACTGCAGCTTTAAATTACGTCTAAAGTTAGGATTATCGCATTTTCGGATTTTTCCACAGTTGCACGTCTGCCATATGAGATATTTTGGAACCAAAAAAAGAAAGAGATTGATCTATTTTTTGTGTATTCAGGAGGGATTTATTTATCATAACGCTGATATTCTGTGTTAGTATGAATCATACAATACACCGAGAGTAGGAGGCTCTGATTTTAGAAGCAAATCCCTCTTTCGACATCTCATTTGCCAAACCACGGAGGCTTGAGAGAAGCAAAACAGACAGCGAAGTAAGAGATAAAGAAAAAGAATCCAGCCTCCGTGAAGAGATGCCCGTTTCCACGGCGACGTGGAGCATGTGCTTGTGTGTATGATGACCTCACGCATGCATATCCTCCTCGGCAACCTCCTCTGCTCCTCTGCTGCCAGGAGGCAGACGCCGTGTCTGCCTCCACACGGCACATGGTGCAGTCACATGTTCAGGATTCACTCAAGAAAAAATAAATAAATAAAGGCGGAGGATGTTGCGTTCAGAATGTGTATGGATTGTTTTTGAAACTCTGTTTGGCCCCTGAACTGCTGTTTATACACAAACTTGAATCCTTTTTGACAAGCTGCACCACTATTGGTTGTTTATTTAGACATTTTTGTCAGATCAGTGTACTTTTACCATTCGAATCACAAGCTTTATCACTTTGTTGTGTAAATCTTCAATACTGTCTCAATTACTGCTACAATCAGAATCCATATGTAAGCAAAGGTCAGAGAGCATCTCAGTCTGGCTCAGGAAACTGGACCCATAATAGTCAGTGGGCGCTTGCTGCCCTCTAGTGTCGCAAAGGTGAGTTGCACATTAAAATTCAAACATAGGAGTAAATTAAGTGTCAAGAGTTGCCAGGAGAGGGCGACAGACAAACTACACTCTGGTTCTTCGAGAAATTCTGTGGGAATGTGATGAATTGATTTCCACCAAAAGACAACTTTAAATACTGTATGTTATTGTTATGTTACATTTACTAATCTCTTAGTCGTCTGGTCCTGTCATTTTATTTTATTCTATTCTTTTCAGTACTGTTGTATTTTTCTTTTAAGTGTTCATGGTTGGTGTAGTGGTTAGCACTCTTGCCCTTACAGCAAGAGGTCCCGGGTTCATAACCCGGCTGGAACAAGGGCCCCCTGCAATGGTTGGAACAAGGGCCCCACCAGGCACCCCACAGCCCAAAAACATGCAGATTTGCCCATAGGTGGGAATGTGAGAGTGAACAGTTGTACCCTGCCTCTTGCCTCATTATTCATCATTATTATTCTGCATATGATCTGCCTTGAAAGCATCTATATAATATATATAATACCTTGCATGGGCACAGTTTTTATTTTGTTCAACTGTTTGCTTTTTTGTGATGACATTTTTTGGGAGGGGGTTTGTTTATCTACTTGCCCTGGCAGCTGTTGCCATGTTCAAACAAGAGAAAGGATACAAAAAGATAGAAAGGCACTGGATGTTCCTAGAGACACAGTTAGAAACATAGTTCACGTGTTTAAAGTTAAAGGAACAGTGGCGACTCTACCTGGACGTGGCAGAAGGAGGAAGCTACCGACGCCTGCTACCAGAGTCCTGAGGAGGCAGGTGGTCAAAAACCCTCGACTGACTGCAAAAGACCTGCAGCAGGACTTGGTGGCAGCAGACAGTGAGGTTTCAGTTTCCACAGTAAGGTACATACTAAACTCTGAAGGCCTCCATGCCCAAACTCCAAGACATTCACCACTACTGACCCAAAAGAGCAAGAAGTCGGCTCCATTTTGCTCAAAACTATATAAATAAGCCAAAGAGGTTTTGGGATTCTGCTCTGTGGAGCAATGAAACAAAAGCAGGACTTTTCAGGCCTATGGATCAGTGGTATGTCTGGAGGAGGAAGAATGAAGCACACGCAGAAAAGAACACCCTGTCTACAGTGAAGCATGACGGTGATCAGTGATGGGCTGCTTCTCTTCTTCTGGCTCTGGGAACCTGCAGCGTGTGGAGGAAAAGATGGATTTATTTGAAATTAAACTAATTCTCGGACTATAATATTCTTTAATATCAGTCGTGTGGAAACCCTGGGAGAAGAAATAATGTCATCTGTGAAGAAGCTGAAGCTTTGGTGAATACTTCATAGTCCACCAAGGCCTGGTTTCAGAAGAAGTCCTGGAAGATACTAGAGTGGCCGTCACCCTTTTGAAAATCTCTGGTGGGATTTGAAAAAGGCAGTTGCAGCACGCATTTTGAACTTCTGTCAGTCTTTACCAGGTTTTAAATTTAGGTTTTTGCTTAAATTTCGTGAGTTTTAAAATAAGAAACAATAATTTTCTTTTGGATTTAGTTGAACTCTCCTACTAAAACAGCACCTTAGTCCAAAGCTTCCCCTCAACAACAGTCTGAGTAATATGTTAAAATAGAGTAGCAGAATTACAGCTAAGAATAGTGGAAAATGTTTTTATTAGTGATTTTTAACTCTTTTAAAACTTTTTTTTTATTATTTATTTTGTCCTTCAACTAGTGTTTTTATTTGTTAATTAACTTTAAGAAGTGCTATATAAAGATGATCATTTAGTAAGAAGGTTATTCTCGAGCTTCTCACCATCATATTTGTGGTATATTTGTGTTTTTCCCTCGCATTTTTTGTTTTTGAACTTTAGGAATACAATTTCCAGTCCATGTTCAAAAACATGCGTCTGAATGAATGAATGAATGAATGAATGAATGAATGAATGGAGGGGACTGCACCGTGTGAAGTTTTAATGCAGGCAGGAAAATCACAACCTCATTGAGGACGTTCATTGATGTTAATTCTGCTTGTGCAGCGGGATATCCCACACAGGGATTAAGTTCAATAATTTAGAATTATGGATAAATCAAAAAACAGTATCAAAAACTGATCTTTAAAGGGCTCATCTGAACATTTAAGAGTGTAAAAATATTAAACGTTTGTTTCTGAAATGTTCAGTCCTCACTGATGGATGTCTTCCTCTGGGACAGAACCAGCGCCTTCACCTGAGGCATCAGGGTGAGGAGCTGTGCGCGGACGCTGCGGGCGTCCTCGTCCTTCTCACCGTCTGCATCCTCCTCGTCCTGCTGCTGCTGCTGCTGCTTCCTGCCCTGAGTCTGAGTCTGGCTCTGGCTCACCAGCTGCTTCACCACCAGGCTCTGGTAGGACGACAGCAGCTGCTGCTGCTCCTGTGGCGACACATGATGATGATGATGATGATGGTGCAGCATAAGCAAACAGTTAACGGAGGGGGGGAAAAAAAAGTCGCAATCGAGCAGACGTGTGGTTGCAGCAGATGGAGATTAGCGACAGCTGCTGAGTCTGAGGAGTGGATCTAAACAATATGAATATATGTGAAGTGGCACAGCGGCCAACGTTCGCTGACGCATTCAGAGCAACAATGTTAAAACTAATAAATTCAGCCAATATGTTTGAGATAAACACGGACTATTTAAGGGTTTTCACACACCTGCAACAGCCTGTTATAGGTGGAGGGATTATATACTCTGGTATGCTCTTCTATGTTTTTAATAAAGTGTCAACAGGTTTCAACAAGACTGATATTAAAGAATATTATAGTCCGAGAATTAGTTTAATTTCGAATAAATTATTTCATTCACAAAGATCTCCTTTTAAAAAAGACTTCAGTGACCACTTACACAACTTGTACGAGCTTTAATCGGGCTGTTTTGCAATTAGATTCGTTATCTTCAAGTCAAAACTCCATAAATTCTACATTTTGTTGGTTAATAATTGCCACAATACCTGCACCAGAATGAAAGAATGACTGTATGAGATACTAACACTAATTTATCTGGCAGGCACCTGCATCAGTAAGTTCAAGTTTGTTATTTTGTGACCCAGTGTTCCTGTTAAGATATTGTGAACATAAGTTGGTCAATTTGAAAACATCATCATTTTAAGGTTTGAAAAACATTTTTTAACAAACTTTTTCAAACAATTTATGGGCTACAGTTAATCAATTAATCCAGGAAATAATCAAAAGATGAATCGATTATAAGTGCATCAGCATCTGAGTGCAGTATACAAAAAATTCAAATCAAATTTTGTATAATAAATAATACTATAGCTAAAATAGGGTTTTCTCACTGGATTGGACTGAAAAAAATGTTCTTTTCTAATTTCAAGAGAAAAATAAAACAGTCCAACAAACTCAGATCAAGTTACATTTCTTTGATTTTATTTCTTGCTGGAGTGAGTGTCTCCCTCTGTTGTTCACACATGGAGCTGCAGCTACGTTTTACACAAGGTGTGTCTTTGATAACATGTTTAAAACTAAATCTGCTCTGTGATCGACAAAATACCAAGACTGTTTAATGTGAAGCTGCACATTTGTTGGCCCTGCAAATACTTTACATTCAAAGTTGAGCTCACAGAGTGCTTTTACTTTGAGGACGGAACAGGAAGTAAATTGGGATTTGTGGCACATGCAACAAATTATGACACTGAAACTGTGGTAAAATCTAATTTTCTCTGTTTATGTTGCAGTGAAAAGTGATTGGGTTCACTTTCTCCAGCTCTAATCCCAGGAAAATCTGTTTAGTTCAGTCAGTGTGGCTGCTGTGATCATGAGATCTGACCTGAAAGGAGGTAAGACGTTAAATGGTGTAGACGCTGACGAATCATTGATATGTTATCATGAGTGTCATCACATGGTAACTGACGACACATGTAATTGTTCTGTATTTTCTGGACCTGCCGTAAAGGCTGGAAAGGCTGCGCCACTTAAAATACAAACCCTCCATAGAAACCAGTAAAGGAAATAGGTCTGGATCTGGATAAGATTTTAAAAGAACGTTAAAAAAATTATGACCCATCTAAAAAGGTATATATTTAGAACATACTTTGTAATATTCCAACATTTTTAAGACTAATAAACACCCAGCAGAGATCCTGAATAAGGATAAGAATTTTGTTAGTGGATTGTGATTTGGTTTATTCCAACAGGCCAAATAGACATGTCATTTAAACTGTGGTGGAGTTGCCTGTTAATACGATAATAAAAATAATAATGGTGTTAAGATTTATTATTCACTCCCATTTAACAAGTGTATGAGTTGGTCATTATTTATGAGTTTTTAAATTGGTTTGTTAGTTTAAAAAAAGGTTGCTTTTGCATCCTATCAATTCACTTATCATCTGGATAATAAGAGACAGGGCTATTTTAGCATTAAAACCAGTATGTAACAAAAGCACAGTGATGTCAGAGGGTGATTCTCTGTGGGACGTACCGTGGGTATTCGTCCTGTGAGTGTGCCAATGATCTGAGGCACGCAGCGTCCAGGAGCGTGCAGCATGCAGTGGGTGCTGGTCTGAAACAGCAGCACGCTGGTCAGGTGGAGAACCAGCGCCGCATCCTCGCTCTGCTTTAGCTGCTCGATGAGAGCCTGGCGGTGCTGGAACAGGACCTGTCTGCCAACAACAGCACCAGTCAGTAAATAAAGGATCATCGGAGTAAATTCTGTAACTTATTAGTAAATATTTTAAATCTTAAATAGGTGACGTCACTGTTCCGGGGGTCAAAAAATATTAAGACTTTTCCTTTTCTTATTTAAAACAGAATTGAAAATAATAGCTTGTGTGGACATTCAGTTCTTTCTTTCCCTTTCAATTCTATTTAATGTGTTATTTCAACAGTGAAAAATCAGTTTTTAACTACCTCTCCTTCTTCTTGTCTCCCTTCTTCAGCATGAATCCACAAACCTCGGCACAGATCTCAATGTTGGTCAGAAAGTCTTCGATGGACTGCAAAGAAAAAAAAAAGACGGAGACTGGGTATTTTTCCTCTTTTCTACAGAAGCACCATGTGATGATAAAAACTGACAGTCAAACGACATGAACTTACTTTGCCATTCAGGCAGTTGTGCAGCTTCATGAGTGGACCTTTGGTCTCCTCTGACAGTTTGCCCAAAATCTTCACTCTGATCTGAGGCAACACATGACACATCACCTTCATGAAGGACAGGAAGAACATGCTTAACAGCAGCAGCAGTGTTTCCTCACCTCGTTTGTGATGGAGCTGGGATTCTCCACAGACATCATCAGGTCAGCAGCCAGGAAGTTAACCAGAATGTTGGTGACATCTGTGCACACAGTCTTGAGGACGTGCTTGGCAATGTGAACCTGGGTTTCATCTGCATGGATTGAACATGTATGTTATTTATATGCCAAGTTATAGCACATAAGCCAGCTAATAAGGCAGGAAGCTGGGGATTGTATCTATTTGTAAACCACTGAATTGCTGCACCAAAGTCCATGGAGAAAATCTGCTATTTTACATCACAGCTACATGAATGCTGCTTGTGTTGCTTGGGTGAATTCCAGCAAAGGATGCCAAATACCCAAATCACAAAATAACACATTTGAACTCACTAATGAAGGCAAAAGTGGATCAACAACTTCAGTGTAATTTGATGTAAAATTACAGATTTTCTTTTTTGCAGTTTGGTGTCGGAAAATGAGTGGTTAAACAAAGTGGCACAACCTTCAATTCCCTGTTGTAGAAGGCTGTTATACAGATAAAGTTGCAAAAATATTCTGACGCTATTGTTGACTTAAGGTTTTATTAAATAAGCCTTTTGTTATGTGGCTAAAATTGATTATTCAAATGTTTTTGTAATTTATTTTTTCTATTTTAAAGCATATTTGGTCAATCTTAACTTCAGCGGGGAAAGTAATTTTCTGGTAAATAAAGCAAATGAATCAGGGATGAAAATAAAGTGATACTTCAACTAGTGATATTTTTGTGTGTTGCTAAAGCAGAACATTTACCAGAAAAGAGCTTGGTTCCCTTCTCAAAGAGTCGGATGTTGTTGTAGAAGTTGGTGATCTCCTCCTGCAGATCCTTCATGCTCTTCTTTTTGTTGGCTCCTGATGGGGAGCTGGTGGAGGACATGAAGACTGTGCGCAGCACCTCCTGATAGGCTTTGGTCAGAGGCCTACGGAGACATGAATAGAGGCATGAATCTTTCAAAATCTCACAAGTGCATTTAATTTCGATTCCTTGGATCACGATTTGGTTAAAAATCGATTTTCAATTCTAAACGATTTCTGATACAAAATATTTTTTGATTTAAAGCGGAACTAGGCAGGATTTTACCCTAATTTAACAGTCAATGTGATGGTTAAATGCCTTGTTGCAGGCAGATTGGTGGCTGTCTCTACTCCATCTACTGTCTGTTAGCGGAAAAAAGCCTTGCAAGATCAGGGCCACCGACCAGGAGTCCTCAGAATCAGGAGGTCTTGGGTCTTGTGAGAAACATGAACTGCTTCACAACACTACACACACCCAAGCCAGGTACCGGTTATAAAATCAAGACAGTGATAGCGTTTAGAAGTTTATCATGGCAGAGGAGCAGAGAAAACCGGAAACAAGTGTCTGACTGAGCAAGGGGCCACATACCAGTCAACATGTGTGGATAAGAAATGGCATGGGGAGTACCAGCAGTGAGGTTTTACAACAGTGAACATATTTTTTATTTTGGTGTCATAAAAATATGTATTCTTAAACTGTAGAATGAGCTCTGTAGAGGGAAAAAAGGTGAAAAATGACCAGACAGCACATTGCACTGCTAATTTGAGGGTCTATTCTACTGCTGTGTGTTAAGAAAAAGTGCTGTCATGAAATTGGAGTAATGTATTTTGCAACATTGGGTAGCTTTTATATTTGGTAAAACGCAACATAAACACTAACAAAGTCAAGGAAAAATGTTATATTTATTTAAGCTAAACTTGCAAGTATCTTTGGGTATAACCTGAATTTTTCTTTTTTTGAGACCTATAGAAAAATGAACATTAAAAAACACAGCCTACAGAGCATACGGAAACCAGTGGATGCATGTACCTTACTAAATGTTCAGCCAGCTCAGAGAGGATTTCTTCAGGGCAGTCGCTCACTCTCTTCTCTAAAACATCCACAATCTCCTCCTGGGTCATAAAGGGCGCTTCGGTGTGTCTGCTGCGATCTTGGCAAAAGGTAACACACACAAGCTAATTAGTCTCATAGGGAAACTACATTTAAGTTTGTCTTCATGATATAAAAAGGAAGCTTAACAACCCAGGGGATAGATTTGTAGCCAAGCAGCCATTACACTTGTTACAGTAAAATGCCTCAATGAGCAGAATTAATGTGCGTATAGAGACGTTACGTCCCATTGAAGATGAAATGGCTCTGTGGCCCTCACTGTACTTTGCTGTGAAGGCCCGTTCTCCTCATCGCTGTCCTCGTCTCTTCTTCCTTTCTTCTTAGTTTTACGGATCCGGATCTCCCTGGCGTTGCCTCCTCCGCCTGCTTTCACGCTGCCGCTGCCCTCTGATGGACAGACAATTCACAGATGATCGATTATCTGAGATAAATAACATGTCTGTTACGTGTGAGGCGTGGGGGTTGACAGAGTCTGCGCCAGCCAGACACTTGGACGCTCGCTGTCACTGAAAACATGGCTGCTAGTGGGGACATTTACAGTACGTTTGGATTAACGTAAGTGACACAAACATGTAAATGGCAGCTGAAGACCAGGAGTTCCTGTGCCTCTGGGAACAAAAATGCAGATTTTCTCTCTGGACTTTGGTGCAGGGGAGCAAGAGGTTTATAAACCTTCCTTTCCTGTCAAAAAAGTCTGTTTAATGGTGATATCAAGCAGCAACCACATTCTTAAATATTTTATTTAGTGATTTTTCCTCATGTCCCTGCTGGCAGCAAGGTTTTTCAATGATTTCATGCCTCTGTGTTTTCCGGCTCGTTTCTGGTGAAACAGTCAGCATTGTCTATTTGTCAGAACCTCATCCAATTGCACTTCTCCATCTTTATGAACAAACCTGTAGCCTTCTTCCTGCGCTCAGCTTCTTTCTTTTCCTTTTTAGAGGGCACTAAGCTCTCAGTCAGCGTGGATACCTGCTTCAAATCTTCTTCAGTGATCACAAACACAGGGTTGTTCTTGACTTCCTACAGGCAGAGAAACACACGGAGGAGACGCTGTTTAAAGCAGGAAAAAAAGTGTGTTGTTTTTTTTGTGGACACGCAAAGATGAAAGACCTTCTGAGCTTTCTGCTGCATGGCATCATCAAACAGGGAGAGGCAGTTACTGATGAACTTCTCACTGACGACCACGGTGCCTCCCAGCACTCTGGCAGAAGACTGGACGTCGGTGTTCCTCATGGCCTGGTTGATCAAAATCCCAATGTCCTCCATGGACAGGCAGCTGGGCAGAATCGGCTACAGAGGCACAGTGAGAGAAACAGACTTGAGAAACTGTCTCTTTCTTGAAATGACAAGGCGATGAACTCCACAGCAGTGTGTGTGTGTGTGTGTGAGAGCACCTGAATGTCAGTCCATGTGGCAGAGTTGACAGCTTCCTCCACCGATGCCTCCACCTGGTCGACCAGAGTCTGACCCACGCAGGCCGCCCTGAGGAACAGCAGCTTGTTGGATTTGTAGCGTTTCTTAATGTAGCTGGACGGGTCGGGGATCCCCAGCCTGACCAACGCGTCAAACTCTGCAGGAAGTTGACTTCATCAGTTACACATGACACTACACACAAACACACACACTCTTTACACAGCTACAGTATGAAGCTGGATTTATGCGCTATCCAACAGATTAATTATGGCAAAACAATCACACACTACAGGATTAGTTAATGTTAATTTACGTTAAGAATAAAATAAATATAAAATTTTGTTAAAAATGTATTAATAAATAAATGGACAGTGTCAGTTTTATTGTATTGTTATCTTAATTAATCGGTTAGTTGTTTGGTCCACAAAATGCCGGAAAATGTTGAAATATTGTTTATCAGTGTTTCCTGAACCTCAAAATGATGATGTTTTCAAACGTCAAAATTGACCACAAATCAAAATTAATCAGTATTAATGGTTTCCTTTTTACGTGGAGGAAAGAACCCAGGCAATATTCACATTTAAGGAGCTGAAAAATCAAAAAGCTTATTTTATTAATTAAACATACACTCAAAGCAATGAGTGTATTTTGATAATGATTATCAAAATAGTTTTCGATTTATTTAGTAACGATTCATCTTTGCAGCCTTAGTGTGCAGAGCTAATTTTGACATTGTTTGGATAAGAGATGCAAGCCACATCAGTAGAGATGTGACAAATATATATCACTAAATGAGCCTCGTCCGCATGGTTAAAGACAGTTGAGCCAATAAAGAAACGTACACAAGGCAATGTGCAACGAATATGGTGTTGAGTCAGTTGAAACTTGAGATGCAGGTACTGAACTAGTACATATCATGCCTATGCATTGTACAAATAAAAAGGTATAACAAATATAATCAATATGAATGTTTTACGTCAGATGCATGGAATGTCTCTGTTTTTCACGATGAGGGTTAAAACCAAAATTAAACGAACAAACTTTCATTTCGCCTTTCATTATCTGATATTTATCACAATAATTATCAATATCTACAGATTCAAAGTTTTTTAATCACAATAACATATTTTGCCATATTATCCAGTCCTGGGTTCTGTGTTGGTGTAGTATTATACAGTAAGTGATCCAGCATCATTGTGCTGACAGTTTATTCCCACAGTAAATGCATTTACATTTACTGTTTCACTTTGTGATGAGTCACTCAGTTCAATATAGAATACAACACTATTTGCTTGTGCCGACTATACTGTTTATTTCACTGCAGTACAGAGTGGTAATGTTGAGGACAGCACCACTTATTGGTCCCAAACACTGAAATTAAATTACATTTTCAAAGTTGAACTTGCCAACAGCTCATGCACCTCCTCAGCCTCCAAATAGCAGCAAATAGAAAAAGCTATGTATAACATGAAATTAGCAGCACTATCACTTCCCCCAGAAACAAGCAGGAGCTTTTAGTGATTACTGGAGCTGAACAATGACTGCATATGCAGATTTGATGGAAAATACCAATGCAATCAGTGACCTTTTTGTTGATAATGTTACCCCCTTTTTATACTGTGCTAATGGTTATTGACAGTATGTGCTGAAATGACGTAAAAGCTAAAAATAATTCTGCTTTCATTTGTCCAATAATAAAAACTACCTTTATGTAGGATGCAGCTGTACCAGGATGTGTGCAATCTTCAGTACGTTTGATTCTGTGTAATGCCGGACAACAATTGTGTAACTATTGCTTTTTTTTCCATTCTATATTGTGCTACTTCTCCAAATTGTATATTTTATTTATTGCTTGTGGAACTATGCATGTGTTTACCCACTGATACTGGGATTAAAGTCAATTTCATTCCACTGAAAATTAAATCAAAGTGTCAAATCAGCTCCGGAGAAACAAACATGTCAGCATCTCAATTTATGTTACTCAACTTTTTCATTAAAGAGTGCAAAAGCAAACTCGCAATAAAATGCCTGACTTGAGCGCATTGGAATCTAATTTAAGCAGAGTGTGCCTGAGGGGACAAAAAACTTGACCTGTTTTTGTTTTATAAGTTGTTGTTAAACTTTCAAAAGAAATACTGCACAGATCAAAATAAACTGCAGGATCCCTGAGACTCTGTTTTTTGGTTTGTGTCACTTTGTCACCTGCTCACTTCCTGCAAGACAGTCCATAAGGACATTTGCAGATTTGTATATCCACTACAGCCTCATTTACTCAAAGTTTAAATGTCTTTTTGTGATGTTGGTGTTTAAATACCTTTGTTTCGATTTATATGACACATGCGTACTAAATAAGACAGCAACAGACCAGCAACTCCTACTGTATTTCCCTGCTATGGGTGTCGTTAATATTTTACTGCTTTGATTGATAAGAACAGGCACGTGTTTGTGTTGCTTTGGGTCAAGAGCAAAGAATCTTGAGTCACTAGCCACACTGCATTGCAACACAGGCATCAATGGTGACTGCCATCACAGTTTTAATTACTTTATTATCAATTTTAACAACTGTTACTTTATTAATAGTGCTGTTAGCATTACAGTATCCACAACATACAGCACTCGGTAGAGGAGGACGGAATAAACATTCCCTGAAAGGGAAATGACTGAGCAAAGGAGGAGGCTCCAACAGCTTTCAGTGTAGCTCTTTTTTTGTTGATGGGGATGGGTTATTAGCAGGTACTTGGTGAACATTGTGTCTCCCCAACAAAGTAGAGGCTGCTATCTGCAGCGAGGAGTCTCCCTCATATGCTGTAAGCTTGCATCACTAAAATGTCGTCTATGCTAACATGAACAACCCCCAATTGAAATAATACGAAATTTCAAATAAAACTTGACAGCCCTGGTGAACATACCTAAATATCCATTCTGCTGGAGGAAAGAGTCAACCCAGGCATTCTGTGTTTTGGCATAAATATCGGGGATGTACACAGCTTTGTCCTGGCGGCCTCCGACGATGCTGCCCTTCAGACGACCAGAATTCACCAACTCCTCCAGAACAGCTGGCAACAAAAACAAAACAAACACCCAAGTGATTTTCAACCAAGTGTGCAACAATGAATAAGGGAAATGAACAATTGTTAGACGTGGAACAAATTTCTTCTTACAGTAGAGAAGATGCTCTTGAAATCCAAAAGTTCCAATCATGCTGCTGACAGGTGTTGGCCTACACAGTAAACAAGCACAGTGCAATGGATTTCAAGAATTACGATTTTTGATGAAACCAGTTGTAAACGACATGTTTCAAATAGAACTCCAACTAACAATTATTATCATAATCGATTAATATGTCAATTATTTTGTCGATGTTGTTTAGTTACGTTTGGTTTGGTACAGTAGGTTATGAAACGTTAAAGTCCTGGGTCAGGCTTCCATTTCGACAGAACAGTACTTTTACTTAGTGGCAGGGTGTGTACACTATGCTTGATGGCCACATCAGCGAGATATGTGGCATTGGTTATTTTGGTACTTATCCTAATGGAAAAGCAAAAAAAATATGTACCGTACTAAACTGAACCACTCAGTGGAAAAATTACTAAATTATTCAGTTGATGATTTCTTTGTTATATAAAGCCAAGAACCAGAAAATATTCACATTTAAGAAGCTGAAAAATCTGACAGCTCATAATCTAAAAACCCAAAACACTCAAACCTGGTATTCAGCAAAATCGATAGGTGAATACCAGGACATTGCATCAAAGGCTTAATTCTCTCACACAGTGACAAATCAGTTTTGGTTATGGCTGATGTATTACCTATATCATAACCATGAGTATCTTTTGAAAATTTATACCATATTAGTCCAATACAGTTTCTCTATGTTTTATTCAACTGACCTGTTAAAAACACAGATTTTAACACCTAGCCATAAGCAGCCATTTCACAAATGTTATGCTCCATCTGTTTATCAAGTATTCTGCTCCCATCAAAGATGAAATAAACAGCCAACAACAACATGACTCACTTAAAATGCTGCTGCTTCTTTTTATGCACATTTTTCACAATTTTTGCTATTTTCCTGTTTCCACCCTTAAGGTACACGTCCCTCATTTAAAAAGTCATTTTGGTTTTACAAATTACACATGTTGCTATTTTGATTTGGAACATTTTCAAGTTCTGTTAAATATTCACTATCTCGATTGATTTAAAACATAAATGATCCTGCAAAAAAAACAAAATTAAAATATAATGATTCTAACATGTATACATTTTTATTATAAAAATATTTTTAACTGATATTGAACACATAACAATAAAAATGTTATTAGAGATGAGCCGATACGACACTCATTATCTGTTCAGTATCAGTTAAACGTTGGTCAAAATTACTGGACTGAATATTAGAGAGATGAAAATGTAAAATGCTTCACTGTGCACAGACTGAAAATTTTAAATAAAACTCAGCAACAGTATTCTTGTTACACAGCAGGAAAATTATGTCTTTGAATTAGCTTGAAAAGGCACAAATGTTTTGATAATAGCTTCATAGTTAAAGATATCGGTACATACTGAGTTTGCGATATAGGTTTTGGATACAAAGAAGTGGTATTGTGCCATCAGTTCATCTCATCCCTAAGAATCAGTATATGAAAAAAAAATTACTTATGAATGGTGTCGTACTGTGAAATGAAAATAAAAAGGGCATGGGTAGTTGGTTAATTCACTGTTTGCATCATATCTACCTAGAGGCTTCTTAATAAAAGCCACATGTTTGTTTATAGGGACTATATTAACACCACTCACCTTGTGATGGCGCTGAAGAGCCCTCGTATTCTGGCTTTATGTCGAGAGACAAAGGCTGGCGTAAATATGACTCCTCTGTTGTACTGGTCCATTTCTCCCTGGATTAACTTCCCGAGACGCTTTGACAACTCCTGACATCATACACACACACACACACACACAGTGAAGTGTAGCCATAAATTATTAAAGCAGTGTATATATACACAATATATACTGTATATATGCAGTGCAATGCAAATGTGTTAAAGCAATAGCATGGGGGAAAGTGGTGTCAGATGTTTTGGCCCCACTGTATAATGTATATATAACATACATAAAGAGGCTAAGATTAACAGTAGAGAGGAATCCGTCCGTGATTTAAATACATGTCTCACCTCTGCTAGGAAATCTCCTGGGAGGTCATAGCTTTTGCAAAGCTCGGCAATGCTGATCAGACCAGCCGTCTGCAGTTTGTCGTTAACCTCCTCTGCTAAACGGTCCAGGTATGAGCTGCACATGACACAAGGTCAATAATACCTCAATATCTTTAGGCTGTATCACGATATACAAGATATATGGGGATATAAAGCTGCACACAGGTTGTTTCTCTGGACTCATGAAGTTTTCTTTTGAGATGTTTGTGCTTCTCAAAGGAGAGTGACAATACACTGTAAATACACTCTAAAATAATAAATCTACTGTGTATGATCTGTATTACTTAATCTTACCATACAGTTATTACATTAGTTAGTTATTACTATTTTCAGATAATACCTGGTTTATATCTATTTAGTTTTTTTTAATGACAAATGAAATGTGTTAGAAACAATAAAATTAACTATAAATATGGTCAAATTCTGCTCACTTCTGCAAACACATCTGAAATCCACTAACTTCTTTGCTGATGCCACCTTGTGGTAAGAGGTGCACCACAAATTATGTAGGCATAGATAGATAGATAGATAGATAGATAGATAGATAGATAGATAGATAGATAGATAGATACTTTATTGATCCTGAATGAAATTCAAGCATCCAGTAGCAGTAACATACATTCAACATACATACATTAGAGTTAACCTATAACACAGTCACCATACGCTGAGATTGACTTTGGAGTAGAATTGTAGCATTGGAGTAGAAATAGTATTTCACTCAGCGTCTGCAGCTATATCCTGAACATGAGGGTAATGGGGGTTGCTGGAGCCAATCCCAGCTAACACAGGGTGAAAGGTGGGGTAAACTCTGGACAGGTCGCCAGTCCATTAGGTCCAACACATAGACACTTTGTATCTTCTTTAATATATTATGAATAGTCTCGGTAAAAGATCGACTTTTTTTTTTGATAATCAAGTTACCAATCGAATACTTATGACTATCCCTAATCTATATCCTGTTTTAAAATGAGGCAGGGGAATTTCATTCCAGCAGGAGTGCACTAAAAACATCATACTCACTCATCTATAAGTTGTCCCAGTATGAGCTGAACCCCTTTGTCAGCCTTTGCTATGTCACTTGCTCTGTTTTCCACATGGGCCCAGTCCACATTGATAATCTGGAAGGAAAAAGATTATGAGGTTTGTATTCTGGTTCTCAGCTTTACATTATCATCATACAGTGTAGGACACAGCTAATCACACACATTACTCACTTAAAAAAATCTACACCTGCTTAAGTGACTGGGAAACAGTCTTTTCCGAGTAGAAAATAAAGTTTGCAAACTGTCCAATCTATTGCAACAAAGTCCACGGACAAAATCACTATTATTAGTTTGTGGGGACACAGGAAGTACAAGTCTACTGTCACTTCATTTGGAAAGTTGGTGTTACTTGGTAAATCCAAACTTAGGATGTCAAACACTGAAGTGACCAAACAACATATCTAAACTATTATAAACCCCTGTGTACTGCGACTCATAAATTGTAGAGACTTTGGTGCAGTGGGCTGAGCAGTTTACAAAGTTACACAAACTTCAGTTTCCAATATTTTCCTATTTATATATGTCTAATGAACACATTCTGAAAAATAGAACGTTTTCACATACACACCTGCTGGAGGTCAACAATGTTGATTCGCCCTGTGAAACAAAAATTGACAGGATTGATATAGTTATCATGTTCAGTTATGTGTTAAGCTTGCTCTTCATACAGCATACATATGCTATAGGATTATTTAGTGCTAATAGGGGATGGCGGTTTAATTCTTTTGCGGTGTGTGCATTATATTTGTTGTTGTAACTCAGGCAGGGCAATATATTGATATTACATCTATATCATGACATGAGACAAAATATGGTCTTAGATTTTGGATATTGTCATATCGTGATAAGCTATCTGTGATGACTTTTCCTGGATTTTAAGAATGTTGCACTGATAATCATCATATTTATTATATTGAACACATTTGTGACACACAAACTATATATACGATTAAAAAAAATACACGGAATTGACAAAATGACCCACTTAATACCTTCCATTAATTATTTGTGTTAGCGCAGAATTTGACCATATTTGTAGGCAATTTCAATTTAACATTAAAAAGCCAAAGAAATAAACCAGGTATTATCTGAAATGAAAGGTAATAAAAAGTGTATTTTAAGATCGTGTAATACAGATCATAAAAAGTAGATATTTTATTTTAGAGTGTATTTACAGTTTATTGCTCAACCTGAGTGATATTGATTTGAATCATATCATGGTATACTGATATTAAATATTGAGTATATCAAGATAAGATTTTTTTCTATATCTCCCAGCCCGAGCATTTCTGCTTCCCTCTAAAGCAGGATTTTGTACTAAAATAGAGTTTAATCTCAGTGACAGCTGACCGGTTTGAATAAAACACAATATTATAAAGGGCAGATGTATAGCTCTGATGTGTTTGGACCGTCATACTCACCTCCATGCACGTAGAGCTCATCGCGGATCTCTCTGCTGATCTGTGCCGGTGTGATGTACTCCTTCCCATCAAGTGTGTGCACCACGTCCAGCTTCTTATCCTGTACCAGCTTGGTTATGATTTCAATGCAGTTCCTCTCGGACAGCCTGCGGAGAGTTTCACAGAGTTTAACAGCACCATCACCAACTACAATTAACAACAGCTGTTTACAGAGAGGAAAACAATTCCCAACACACAGCTGTGTCGGAGTTAGCCAACGTTAGCTTAGCCGCTGCTCGTTACGGTTACCTTTGCACTGTGTCAGCAAACTGCGCTCTCTGGAAGTCTGCGGCAAGCCGGCGAATTTCCTCCCAGTCGGCTGCCATTGTTGAAACTTTATGTGTCCGTACAGGCGCTCAGCTGTCAGGTGTCAGTTAACCATTCACTGCAACGAAGCCTCGACTAGCTGCACAAGACAGCAACTCTCTGCTGACTGAGCCACACGTCAACATTCAGTGACGGAGTACGGCAAGCCACAGCGGACAAACATCCTCGCCCCTCAACGGATTATTGCAATATAAAGTCTGTATTACCAAAAAAAAATAAGAAAGTGCATGTCAAGATTTCACACAACATACGTATATGCATACACACACATATTAATGGTTCTAAGTTCCTTTATGCCTTTGATATGCCCTCAGCCCCTCACAATTAATTTCATATGTAAAGAAAAAGCTGCAGGGAAAGTGAAATATTTGTGAAGAAAGTTTGAGATGGCAGCGAGACTTTCCTGGACGAGCCAGTTTCATGTTTCATTTTCATTCAGTTTCATTCTTAAACCTCCCATTCAAAAACAATAGTTGAAATTACTGACCAAGTTATATAAATTAATAATTTAAGATGCAAAGTATTATTGTATTTTAATTATTATTAAATTATTTATTTACATTCATTATTTATGTATTTTATCAATACTTTTGCTACTACATTATTATGTTCTTTTTTATTCGCATTTTGATTTGGTGGGGCTATTATGCACACAGATGTAGCTTCTCTAAAATGTCATAAACATAAAAAAAACACACTTTCCCCTCTCAGAATTTTGCCTTATTTATTTGTTATATTTAGTTTAATTTTTTTTTCACACGTGGCCCTAATCCTCTTCTGTACCTCTGCATGAAGCTTTTCAGGGACATTTTTTCACCTACTCATAGAATAGTATAGAATAGAATAGAATAGAATAGAATAGAATAGAATAGAATAGAAACTTTTATGGTCATTGTATGCATTGGTGCTTTAAAAACACATTCAAGTGTAACACAAAAACAGTATGTTCCGATCATAATGTTGGAACATAAATATACAAATAAAAGACTTAAAAATTTGCTACAGAATGAAATTTCATTTTACTCAGTCAGTATTGCACATATTTATTATGCTTCCCCCCTTTCTTTAAATGTCTTGGGTTGTATTCATTTAGTCCTGGGAAAAAGCTGTTAATGTATCTGTTGGTGCATGATTGAATTGACCTATATCGCCTCCCTGAGGGCAAAAGGTGGAACAGGTGGTGGCCAGGGTGAGAAGAGTCCTGGAGTGAGGATGGAGGGCAGCCAATGATTTCCTGTGCTGTGTTGCTGACCCTCTGAGTGGACTGACTGTATACCATACTCTAAGACAGTATGTAAAAATTCAGCCTCCTATAGAGATTGTTCTTTTTCAGGATTCTGAGGAAATGCGGTATGATTTTAACAGCAGCTTGTGGTGTTGGTGGACCAAGACAGGTTGGCTGTTGTGTGGGTTCCCAGGACTTTCCCTGTTAATGAAAATGGAAGGGTGAGTTCTTTAGTTTTCTGTCCCAGCCGGCGTGTTCATATGGGCCCCATACAGACAGGCAATATATGTGTCCCAAGTGGATGTTTTTGTGGTTTCCATGGTGGCCCCACCCATGTTTTTCCACCTTAAGCCCATTTACCTGGATACTAAGTGAGTGCTTAGTGGGCATGGGCTTCATATGATGAAGGTCTGATATAGTTACAGTAACATGGGCTCCACATGGGAAGCCTATCATGGAAACCACAAACCCGCATGGGACCAATATCATCAGCCCAAATACAACCCTGATGGGGTCCACATATGGAGCACCACAGCGTCAGGTTGTGGACCTCATCCTGATATGCAGACTCATCACCTCCTGAGACGAGTAGGACCACTAATGTGTCATCCGCATATTTAATAATGGGAATTGGATGTATGGGTTGGAGTGCAGTCCTATGTATAGATATAGAGACAGTACAGAAATGGACTTAACTCTCAGGGGAGCATTTTACATAATTTAGTAAATTGTAGTCCCATTTACAGCAAGAGGGTCCTCAGTTTAGGTTTTCTGGTTCGGATTCGTGTTCGACTGAGGGCTTATCTATGTGGAGTTTGCTACACTTCCCTGTGTGTGGGTTCTCTAAGGATACGTTGGCTTCCTCCCACTGTCCAAAAACATGCAATATGTGGGAATCAGGCTAATTGGACACTCTAAATTGTCCATAAGTGTGAATGTGAGAGTAAATAGTTGTCTCCTGTGATGGACTATGTCATGACGCTCTATATCAGTTGGAATTGGCTCCAGCTCTTCTGCAACTACACACATTACTTTGCAAATGACAGACTATGATTTGTTTACATTCTGTGGGGCTGAGTTAGGCGTCAGAGTTCAGAATCTTTTTGGAGCAATTGTCTCCACACAGACTTCTTTTTCTTTGGTTTCCTCCGCAGTTCATGAACAATGTTCTCTAGATATATCATCCTCTCCATCACTTCCTGTGTTCTCTTCTGGGCCTGGGCCAAAGCAGTGCTGAGTCTGGAGGTCTCCCCTATCTGATTGACCAGACATTCCCTCAAATTGTCTCTGTTCTCACTAATTGTGTCCTCCAGTTGCTGAACCATTAGGTAAGTACTTTGCTGCAGGTTCTTCACCTCAGACAGCTCATTAACAAGGATGTCTTTCTCTTCACTCACACATGCCAGCGCTTTCCTCAGACTCTCGATCTCACTCATCAGCTGATGATTCTTCTGAGCCTCATTGTTAAACTTCATCTGGTGCTCCTCCAGGAGGCGTTTTAACTCCAGCTCAGGGATCTGAAGAACAACCTCAGTCTCAGATGACTGGTCCTCGGCTTTGTCTTCCTCCGTGGGAGCTGAAGACGTCTGTGGGGACAGGACAGCCTGGTCCTCGTGTGTATTTACCATGTTGTATGGATCCCGATTGAAGTATGGGGAGAGCTTCCACTTCTTCAGAATGACATGTTCGAAGAACAGGTTCATCACCACTGACATCTGTAAATTGAGTTCAGGGAACTTCTTTAGGGTTTGACTTCATCATCTTTGTACAGCAGCGGACTTACAGTAAATAGTGTCTAGGGACATCATCAAAGCCACAGGAAAAGGTGTCATGATATCAAAGCCACAGGAATGCTGATTTTCTTCTTCCGTCTCATAGTTTGAAGTGGCAGAATCTAGCCACCCCTGCATGCATATTTTACTCATGCAAGAAAGTTGGTTTGCTCAAAACCCCAAGAGTCACACAGAGAGAAAGAATATAGGACTGAGTAGTGCAGGAGTTTTCTAACTCCAGAAGATGGCAGTAATGCAACATCATTGGCACAAGCTGCCGATGAACCCCATAGAAGGAGAGTAACAGGACGTCAACCATTTTGAACTGGATGTGCAATTTTTTTTCCCAAATTTTTTCATTAATGACCACTGTGTGATGACATATTTTACGGTTTGTATGAACCCCAAAAATAAGCGGAAGTCCAGTCGTATGTAAAATGGGTAATTAACAAACATTATTCACAAAAAGGAACAAAAAATAAACAAGCCTAGGAATTAACTAAAGGCGAGGAGGGACTGGCTGGCTTGCCGAGCAGAGTCCTCCAGAGGGAAACTAGGAAAAAAGGAGAAAGGCAAACTGTCAAAAACACGGGCTATGACAACGAAAAAGTACACTGGTCCTAGAAAAAAACTGGTTTGATCTTGTGCGTTACTGCGGTACTGAGTGAGACGCGTTGACACCTGCCGTCACCAAGACCAAGGCTTAAGAAGGGTTTGTGGTGATCAGGAAATGGGTTGCAGGTGCGAGGTCGGAGGCTCCGCCCAGCTGCCCGGTCAAGTCTCCTGAAAACACAACAGAAAGAGCTCCACAGGAAATAACTAACTAAACCAAAATAAAAGGCAGGAACCCAGACCCTGACACATTGACCACTGATCTTTGACGCACTCCCTATCCAAATTAAATCAGATTGATTTTAGACCAATCTTTAAGGGAGAGTTCAGGATCTTTTAAGTGTGGTTTTAACCATAACCCCACCGACTCCAACATCGGATTCCAAGATGGCTGCCAATGCTGCTTAGCCTAAAATTAATTACGCTTTTGTCATATGTGTGTCACAGTAAATCAGTTGTACACATAGTACTACTGTTTGTGTGTGCAAAATAACGCGTAGTGTTTTTTTTAAGCTGGTATTGATATAACAATGGCTAGTTCGAAATACGTTTGCATCCAAGTTTTTCTTTTCAACTTCACAGGAATGAGGTCAGTAATGCAATAGCTGCCGTTGAATCCCATAGAAGGAGAATAACAGGATGTCCACCGATTTGAACTAGATGTAGAACTACATTTTTCCCCATTTTTTCCACACTCCTTGTCTAAACGAAATCAGATTCATTTTAGTCAAATCTTAAAGGGATAAATCAGGATTTTTTTTAAGTGTGGTTTTATGAGGAACTCAATACATAACCACTTAGTATGTTTACATGCATTGCTAAGCCAAGCTAAGGCCGTAGTCCGACTAAGACAGGCAATCGGACAACTTGCAGAGTCCGAAGAAGAAAGAGGCCATGTACATCTGACTCCGCCTCTGTAGGTGACGCTGCATCTCTCTAGAAGCTAGTGCGTATTAAATAAGTTTTCCATTGACCACAGAAAAACAAACAATGAACGGCAAAGTGGACAGCGAGATGGATCGTGCTGTGTTTCGTACCTGCTGTACATGTTTATCGCGATACTAATTGGATCCAGCATGGCTCCTGTGGTTGTTGTGCTCTCCACAGAAAGATGCCACCACCTTATCATTTCTGACAACATTACTGCAGTTTATACATCGTCTTCTTCTACTTCGGGGTCAAAGACTGGGAAGGAAAATTTGGTGCATGTGCAGAACTTAAAGTGCAGTCCGTATACATGCAGGACTAATCAGACTATGAATCGCATTATCCAGGTATTAGGTCGGACTTATGTGTTTACACAACATTAAGAAAACTGAATTAATGTCTTAGTCGGACTAAAATTGGACGACTGACATGCATGCAAATGCACTATGTTACATAGAGGTTACACACGCAAACATTCTTGTGCAGCATTCGTACTGAGGACACTTATAGACATAATGCTCTCCCTATACCCCCCCTTATGCTTACAAGCATCTCAACTAAATACCTAACCCTTTACCTTAACCTAAACCTAATTCTAACCTTAAAACCAGGTCTTAACCCCCCAAAAGCAAAATAAATAAATAAATAAATAATTAACTAACTAGTTAAGTGACTCACTAACTAAGAGAAATTATTATGACTTTTTTTTGTTTTTTTTTTTGTAACATCTGATGACATCATCTGCAAATCCTTGTGACAATCATCCAGCTGCTCTTCAGCAAACGTCATGATGTGAGAGACAATGGGACAAAGTCTGGTTGCAGTGATGAGCTGTAACCTCTAGGTAGCAGTAGACCCCAAGCTATTAAAGTCCCTCCCCTCGTGGTTAACAAATGGTCCCTGAATTGTATGCAGCACTTCATCATGCCAACAAAGACCGAATACTGTAATTATATGTCATATGCGTATTCACTGCAGGCCTATATGTGTAATTAATTGCAAATCCATTTTTAAAAAAGCCACAATCTCAATGAGAAAACTGTCCCTCCGTGTCTGGCAGAAGTGAATATGTCTCGCAGTCGTGTGTGCTCTTATAGCCCGCTGTGCTGATGAACATCTTGAAATAACCTCTTTTTATAAGCAGCTTTCATATCAGTGTATGGAGCAGCTACAGGCTTGTTGGATGAAATACACATCTCCCTAAGGAAGAAGCTATAATAATCAAGGGCCTCAAGCAAAGTTTTAGAATCAGGAGGGGGAAAAAAAAAGTGGAATTGTTGGAAACTCAGGATGTATGGTCTGATTCTCTCTCGCTCTCTCTGCCTTTCCGCTCTGATTTAACGAGCGCTCAAGGTACCAAAGATTAACAGATTAAAGTACAATACGTTATGGATGTGGTGTGAAGTATGTGGGTGGGATATGAAGGGAGAATCAGAGTCTGCTGTACTGAAAATTAGGCCATTTATAAAAGCAGAATCAGAACAAAACCAGAATTACTTCACTGATCCAAATTAAAAAATTTGCCTGTATTATAGTCACTCCGGCAAACAATAAAAAATACACAGTAAACAGCAGGTACGCCCAATAAATGTTTATACAAGACAATGAATAGAATATACAGTAAATAAAGAAGTACAATTAGAATACGTGAAAACACAGTATATCCAGTAATATAGGTTGAATTCCCCTTGTTATTTTATGGAAAGGTTTGAGTAACTTCAGAGCAGTTAATGTACAGAATATAAACCTTTTTTGCAATTGATGTTGTGTATGCAAGAGTCTGCCACTACAACTCAATAGAATGAAGAGGTTTAAAGTAATATATAGTTTACTTCTATAGGTATAAGTAAACACTTCTACCTACAGTACAATGCATCAACACATTCTGTATATTATTTGACATTATATCGTAGCGCTGACATGTACATGTAAATATCAGTGCTAGACAAGAGAGAAGTGAAACGTACAAAATATGATCAGAATAGCAATAAAAAGATAAAAATACAGCATATTGAACACAGGCTACATTCCTTGTACTAAAATATACACCACTCAGGACCAGATTTCTGAAATAATGAATTATTCTTTTCCTGACTTGGACATTTGTCAAGTTACCTTCAGCGTAGAGGACTGAGTGTGACTGTCGAGTGAAGAGAGAAAATGGCTGGATAAACTTTAAAGGAACTATTGAAATTAGTACCACACAAATAAATCAAAGTTAACAAGTTCCCTGTACTGTAACTTGTCAGCTGTAGTTTGGATAAACTTAAAACAAAGACAATATCTGGGAAATTCTAACTCATCGTTCCCAACAAATAAGCACTTTACATTAAACACTCCAACAGGGAGGTAATATGATAATACCATCTTATTTCTGCAATTTCAACCTTGGTTAAGAAAACAAAGTGTGGTAATAAAGAGATAATATCACTTTATATAACACAATGGCATTTCCAAAGTAATATTTAGATAACTATTGATGATGCAATAGGAATTTATCATAATACCTTCACATAGAAATTAGAAATTACTATATTATGAACTGAAATTAATCCTACCCTATATCCCACACACATTTTCATTTGTAACTACTCAGGTATGACTTAGTAATTACTCTAAAAATAAGACAGGTTTAAGACAGGTTATAAATATTTAAAAAAATATTACCATATTGTTACTGTAATATAAAGAGCTACCAAAAATAGACCTTAATTACTTAAACACAACAAATGCAAAATTATTAGAAGCCTCCAAATTTATTTCAGCTTGTGGAAAGTGTGTTCCTTTTGCAAAAAAAAAAAAAAAAAAAAAAATCTATATATGCTAAAATATACAAAAGTGATGTCTGCTTTTGGATTTCTGTCTCGTGTGCCACATAATCCGACTTCCTGAGTCGTGTACGGAGGTTCTTCAGATGAGAGTAATGCACACACTTAACAACCAGGTGCTTCGTGGATTATGCTGCTGTGCGATGGCCCGCGAAAACATGAATGATGTCATTCAGAGCCTAACGCTCCACAGCATGCACTATTTATGAAATGTGCAGCCGAGCATCTGAGACGGTGGCCAGAAACCACTCAAACCGGCTGTTTTTAACACATTTTGTTCTCTAAGGCCCCTTATCTCTGTCACAGGACCAGTAACGTGGCCAATAAAAGGCTTCAATATAAAAATTACATTTAACAAAAGTTGTTTTCTAAGATTAAGAATAAAGGTTCCCCAGACTCATTTGTAGACATCAAAGCATAGAATTTAGGTCATGTTTCCACAGTGGTTAAACATGGTGGGCCTGTGTCTTTGATTTGTAATCAAGCCGAGGCCCATTAAATACGTTTGTCTTCGTTCATCATGTGGTTTTCAAACAGCGGGACTTAAGACTGGGTAGAATATTTGCTTTGAGGATGTTCCCAAAAAATAAAAGACAGCATGAATTCACATGAATTCTTTTGGTTTTCTTAAATGAACGAAATAAAAACAACGTTCAGTAGGTTCACACGTACCAGAAAATAAGAAGTGGTTATTCTGCACTGTGATAATAATAATATGCTCTCAGCTTCTATACAATCCCATACAAGCCCTTTTCTTCCTCTGATTTTATTTGAAACCATGGCTTAAATGGATAGTGATATTTCCAACGGGAAACTGGAATTTGTTAACAGCTCTTTCTCCACACAAAAACCCAGATTTTACCCGACGAGGACATTGGAGCTGCAGCTCTTCTGCTGCCTCATTTGCTGAGTTTGTGTCACTTAGGTAAATCTGAATGAAAGATTTCGAAAGCCAAATTCACACAATAATACATTTGAACTTAATGATGGAGGCAGCTGTGGGTCAACTGCTTCTTGTGTGCCATGATGTAAAATGTCCGATTTTCTCTGTGGACTTTGGCGTGGAAGAAGGAAAATGGTTTACACATTTCAATAGAGGCTATCTGTATGTAAAACAAACTTCCTGTTTGTTTTAATTCAGGCAATTTGAATGTGCATATGCTGAAACCTGTCACAGAGAGCATGAGCGGGATCATTAACAGTCTCAAATGCCTTACAAGTCCCCACAATAAGTCCATATTTCAAACCCAGCTGCAGCTGAACAATTTTAGATCAGCGCCGATAAAAACCTGCGTCTATTGTCATTTGACCTTGGAGTGAAAGCTGATTGTATCTATATTTCCACAGCAGACAAAACCCAGATGTTAGTGGGTGCAAGCAGGGTTTGTTTGATCAGTGGAAAAGAGCTCTGAGACAGGAGCAAACACTCTGGATTTTTAGAATACAGAGCTAATTTACACAAATTTGAAGTTTTATTTATTGCAGAGGTCTCAAACTCTCATAATATTACAACTTTTCTCTTGTAATGTTATGGCGTTTTTCTTCGAATATTACATTTTTCTTGTAATATTATGACTTTATTCATGTTATATTACTTCTTTCTTGTAATTTTACAACTTATTTCTTATAATATTACTAGAAAAAGTTGTAATATTACAACTTTTTTCTTGTAACATTATGACTTTATTCTTGTTATATTACTTCTTTCTTGTAATTTTACAACTTATTTCTTATAATATTACTAGAAAAAGTTGTAATATTAAAACTTTTTTTGTAACATTATGACTTTATTCTTGTTATATTACTTCTTTCTTGTAATTTTACAACTTATTTCTTATATTACTAGAAAAAGTTGTATTAAAACTTTTTTTGTAACATTATGACTTTATTCTTGTTATATTACTAGAAAAGGTTGTAATATTACAACTTTTTTCCTTCTAATATTATGACTTTATTCGTGTAACATTATGACTTGATTCTTATATTACATTGCTTTCCCTCAGAATATTGCACAACTTTGTTCTCGTAATAGTACAACTTCATTGTCGTTATATTACGACTTTGCTCGCATGAAATTAGTCTTGAAAGCATAAATATTTGTTTTCCTTCCAAACGGCCGTCATACTCGGAAACATATTTCAATGCCGATGTATACAAAACAACTTTGACTTGACCGCCCGTGTTTCTTCCCCTGACCGAATGAACTCATGTATTTTCATGATATTTCCCCAACAATGTGTTGTTGACTCAGTGTGGTGCATCTCTTCGGGCTAAAAATACGGCAGCACATACAGGAGCAGAGGGAGCATGAGGCCTGGAGCTGACACGCGGCAGCTGCGGGTGGATCCTCTGACTCTCTCTGGCTCCCACTGGTGTTGACACCTCGACTTTCATCTCTCTCTCTGCGGCTCCTCGAGGTGGAAGTAGGTGCCGGTGGTAGCTCTCACTGACAGTGATTATAGTGGCTGGTGGTAGTGTCCATGTGGGTGGAACGTATTTATTTACAGTCAGCCTGTTGCATAGAAGGGAAAACAGGAAGCTCTCCAGAAACAGACAAAACAAGGAGAGAAGTAGATTTTTTTTGTCATAAAAGACTCAGCTCTTACCCAAGTTAAATGTGACTCTTTTCATAACCACCGCAAAGGAAAGCAGTGATAAAATATTTGCTGCTCCACAGCTACGGAGCCCCAGTTAGGTCAGAAACAAAAATAGAATTGAAAAGAAAAAATAAAAGTTTCCCCGAGCCACAGGCTAATTTCTCTGATTACAATACTTTAAAAGGTGTTCTGGGCTCATGACCTATACAAAGAGAACTATTTCAGAGGAGACATTTTATCGTGCACTTTGCATATTTAGCAGTATTTCAGTCTGTGTAGCATATCTGCAGAGTCACAGAGGCGGTGACGGCGGCGATGGTGGCTGATGCCGCCGCTGCTGCTGCTGCCGCTGCTGCTGCTGTCAGAGGCAGGGGCGAGTGGAAATGATGTAGACAGTGTGCGCGCGTGTGAGAGAGGGATAAAGAGAATGCTGTAGAGCATGGAGAGGATACGGCTGTGTGCGACCAAAATGTAAGACAGAATACAACTGTTTCTTACAAGGTCAGGTCATAGGAGAGCATCTGCATATAATAGATCTTTGTTCATTTTATCCGCGCTGTAGCATGCTTTATCATTTTTGCAGTTTCTGCAGGAACCTGATGAGACGTTCACTAAAGGTATTCATGACAGTATTGAAGGTAGATAAGAAGGTGATTTCACACTCACTCTCTCACACTCAGGGTATGAATGTGACTTAATTATGTGTCATTAACCTTATTTTTTTTTCTTCCTTCCCAAGTCTATGTCTGCTTCCTTCCATCCTCTCTCTCTCCCTCTGTCCTCATCTTGCAGGCTGCAGGATCCAGATCCAGTTTTGATGATATTATTATTATTATTATTATTATTATCATCACTAACAATAATACTGCTTTCATTATTATAATGCTTTGATTAAAAGTTCATCAGTATAATCTCTTATCAATAATCTCTGCTGCTGCTTGTATAAATGACACCGTACATGTAAGAAGACAAAGAATCAAGTGTCTTCAGATTCCAATTGGCACTCCATTATAGATTTCTAGCACTATTCAGCGCGGCTGGACTCTATTCGGGTTTTTGCTTTTCCTTTACGGATAGCACCTGGTACTTTTTTAGCACCTGCTCTGGTGAGGTTCCATGTGAGCCGAGCCGATACTAAAACGTGACATGGACAGACTGCTGGCCACTGATTGGAAGAGTCACGAGCGTGACATCCGTCACAGGAATGAAACCGGACAATGCCAAACTGTTACAAAGAATTAAAAATCCTGAAAACGCGTTGATCTCCAACATTTAACAAGGACATTTCTAAAATCTCAATATTTAACAGAGGAGTCTGGTGTGTTTAGCAAGAGCACTGCTGAAAGCCGAGATCGTGAGATGTTCGGCCGTATTTCAGTTCAGTGACGGAGTCTGTGCTCCGGTCATGCAGGAAGTACTGAACTAATCCTTTAAATCCTTTGCTCGTCACTATTCATGATGACCCTGTCCACGTTGAGGATGAGGATGGAAACCGACGTGACTGATACCAAAACGTGTCGAGTCGAGTAGTTCTTTTCTGTAAAAGGGTGAAGTGGGCATCAATGTCAGGTCGTTTTTCTGACCAATAATGTGTTATGTCAGAGTATAGCAAATATAGATCACACCTTGAATGCTTCATGTAAACCAAACGAGGTTTGTTACTGTCAGGCTGTACGTTAAGAGGTGCCATGCTGCTGCTGCAGTTCAACATCCTTTAACCCCGTGGTAGTGGCCAAAACCATGGGGGGGGGGGTTACCTTAGTTGCCCTGGAAACATGCATACAGATCGATGGAAGGTGAGGGCGGTACCGGCCTGGGCGGTACACTGCTGTGTGGCTGGTGGGAACACAAAATGTGAAACCGTGTTTGCAAAATTAATCTGATAGCCCTAAAACCTGGTCAGATCAGAGTGAAACAAGTAAAAAGGTGAAACAAGTAAAAAAAAAAAGAATAATAATCAGAGCAGATACAGCAGTCGGTGCTCTGGCCCTAAGAAGTGACGTGAGTGTGGGTGAAACTAAGCAGCATATTGTAATTGGATGGCTGTGAATATGGCCATCACAAAATAAAGGGATATGTAAAGGGCATTAGAGATATTAAAAAAAAAAAAACAGAAATAAAAAAAAGAGAAATAAAGAAAAGGAAAGAGTAAAGTGAAAGTGGGTGAAATGTGATTTGCTGGTGTGGTGTGGTCTGAGTTCATGAGAGGATGAGTCTATCATCTTTGTGTGGTAAGGACTTTGTCCCGTGTCCTTGGGCTCCTGATTGCTCAGATCTGTCAAAGTGGGCAGGAAACAAATCCCATCAGCAGATGTCATAGTACTGTTGTGGGTAAGGGACCTTGGATGATGGGTACATATTACTCTGTCAAACATATGGAACAATGGAAGGCAGGCCAGAAGATCTATTCACAGTAGTACAACAACAACAACAACAACAACAGCAAAGTGAAATATCTAAATCATCAAGCACCCGCGGTCACACAGAAATGAAGAGACTTACACTGATTTTCAAAAGTAGATCTCATTAGCTTAGCTGAAGGGGAGCTGATCAAAAGAAATGTGTGAGATTTACTGATGAATAAAATTGACTTTTGTGCTGTAAAAATCTGCCAAGAATTGCTTTTGGTCTTGAGCATCATTGCTGTGACAAGTGTCCGATGAAGTTTAATGAAGTGTTGGGGCCTCAAACAAAGTAAGTCCAGCTACACGTTCTACAGCTGGCATTTTACAGCTGGTCTTGTACCAGTGCTTGTATTACCGGTCTTTAGAATCACAGTAACTTATTAGTCTCTGCGGGGAAAATTTGATGTGTTACATTTTCTCCATCAGAACTGCCCGGAAGAGGATTATGGGCCACATGAGGCAATTTATTTGGAGAAAAAGACAGAGTTCTGAAATTTAAGTCAAAATTCTAAGAATTAAGTCATAGTTCTTGACATTAAAGTCAGAAATCGTAAGTCAGAATCTTTCCTCGGAATTCTAAGTTTAAAGATTTAAGTCACTGACTTGAATTCTGGGAAAAAAAGAAATCTTTAGTCAGATATCTAAGATTTAAGACAAAAGTCTAAGAATTAAGTCAGAATACTGAGGAAAAAAATCCGGTCAGTGCGAGATTTAACTCAAAATCCTGAGATTGATGAAGTCAGAATTGTGAGAATTTAGTCATAGTTCTTGACACTAAATTCATTTTAAATTTAAGTAAAAAAAAAGACAGAATTTAAAAAAAGTTCTGAGAGAGTGAAGTTCAGAGTTTAAAACACTGAAGTCTGAACACTGACTTTAATCTTAAAATTCTGAGGAAAATAACTGGAGAATTAGATTAAGTCAAAATTCTGAGACTGGTAAAGTCAATCTACAATATCAGGCTTTTTTATGTTTTCCAATAAATATTCTAATATGGCCCTAATCCTCTGTCATGGTATGGATTAAAATAACACCCCGGGATAGAAAAATAAGGGCCACAATTATTAGAAACAGGTAAAATATACAGAATGCAATGTGAAATATGAACATGACAAGAAATACTGTTATGTGCTTAGTAAAGAAATATGAAAAAAAACTGAAGAATAAATAGAATGTGTGATTGTAGTTCAGGCATAGAAAAGAGTTAAACAAGAAAGCCGTTTAAAATATGATTCTGCTGTCACACCTACAGGATTAATGAGAGCACATGTAGTCACAGTAACAGCAGAGGATTATTGCACGTAATGCATTTTGAACCAACGTTGGATTGTGTTCAGGATGTCTATGTGGCAGAGCAGCTGAATGAGAAGCTGACACTTAAAACACTTTAAAGACACTTTAAAAGGCTCATTTACAAACAGCTACAATATTATACTGCATGGATACAAGGTTATAGCCTTACATTCATTATAAAGACATCGAGTTTTGAGTCATTTCATACACCATTTGCCATATTTACTATGATTATTTTACCGTTGAAAGCTGTCGTAATTTTTTTATTTACCTCTGTGTCCGTGTTGTGATGGTAGTTTGGAATTAAAACTAAAAAGCTCTGTTGATGCTCTGTTGTCTGCACAAAGACTGGTCCTCTCCTCCAGGATCAATAACTTCTTACCTTAGAGGATCAATCAACCTCTCTCTCATTATTGGAAGAAGCTCTTATGAGTAAATTGCTTAAACAAGTCCAGGTTAACCAGAGCTACCTCAGTTAAATAGCCATTCATCGGACCCATTAACTTGGATTTTGAACATAGACTTTAAACTCTTTCACATTTTCTTTCATAATTTTGCTTTAAATACTCGAGAAATATGTCCCTGATGACATGGTGTGTATAAAAAAAGATGTACAAAATTTCTGTGCAGAATCTATGGAAAAGTAACGTTAAAACACAGGCAGGTATTCAAACAGCATGTTTCTTTCTTTTTGCATATTTTGAACGTAGCACATGACAGACGATAATGCAAACAATATACAAATTATAGTAATATTAAAATGTATTGTTAAATATGGTGTCTTTATAATAAAAGAACCGGGGGTATCTCCACATGATACTTTACTCTTTACTAATGTGAAATTTGTTTTGAGGGGGGAAAAACAAGCGAGAATTCTGAGATTCAGATTCAGAAAACCAGAAGTCTGACTTTGAAGTTTCTTTAATCAGAATTCTGAGTTTAAGCTTGAAATTCTTAGGAAAAAAATGCGTTGACAACTAGAATTAGAAATAGTTAAATATGGTATTTTAAAAATAATTAAAAAAAACACAATAACTAAAACAAAAAGTAAGTAAATAAATAAATAAAGGATATATTTATTTGCTTATGTTAAGGTTAAAGAGCAATTCTTGCATCAGACTGTGTATTATGGTTAAAATGAACCACAAATGGCAAAACATTTTTTCCCCAAACAATAACTTTATCTATAATGTTTTCTGGCCCTATAGCTGCATCATAACATCGGTCATAAGGTTTGAATAATACAGTTGAAACCGTAATTCCTAAAACTGCCACTGAAAGATCTACGTAATTAGTCATCTGATAGATTTTGTAAAGTTTTTGGTACAGCTGTCCGCCGTGTTCCTATGTGAACTCCATGCCTTATAGGCTCAATTTAGATGATCCATAGTAGCTGAACAAGTCATGTTAGGTCATTTTCCATATATTTATCGGAAATGCCTCCTTTATGAGGGTCTTGCGTATACAGCGCTTATCCGTAGCCTTTCACAGCCACTCATAAGCACTTCACACTACAGTTTTTGTCCTACAACCACTCACAATGCCCAGTCATACAGCAATGATGCATAATATACGGTGCCATTTTCTGGTTGTTTCCCATCCAAAGTCACATGTGGCCTTGATTTAAAATTTAAAAAAATGTGTCCGAGTCCGAGATGAGAGCAAGACCTTGTAGTCCTACAGCAACAGCACTTCATTAATTTGTAACTGGATATAGAAAGTAGGTCTTTAAAACACTTTTAATTCAAGAAAATGCCACTGACCGCATTAATAGCGGCTGTTACATGTATTTATACCTGTGCTTTTCCGACAGTTTGAAGGCACAGTGTGTAAAATTTCACCTTAAGCTTCCCTCCCAAATGTGTTGGAGAGCCAATTTAGCCTTCAGTTAGCATCAAAAGTCGAAAAAAGTTTAGCTTGTCAGTTGTGAAAGTGGTGCAAAATGGTCGCCTCCAGAGAGAGACTGACCCAGCTCCTCATAAAAAAGAGGCTGATTTTGGGCTAATTTTGAGACGCAAATGTTCATACAATCAGGTGATTTTATATATTTATTTTATCTTCAATTTTTGCCAAATTAAATTAATTTCACCTAAATAATACACACCGGACCTTTCAAGGCCAAAATGTCTGACATCACTAAAGCATTTTCCATCACAAGAAGACGATTTCCCCTTTTAATTTGGAATATTTACTCTTGGTTTAAGTTGTCGGAATTGCACAGGTTCTCATTAACATCATCATCTGAAATTAAAATTCATGTATTCGTACATTTACCTTGGGGTTATGACACATTAACAGTTATTTATTTGCAAAGTGTAAGAGGTGGAAATACCATCAAAGACTACAAAATAACTCCTTCAGTTATTTACCTTCAGTTTTATGTCGAGAGGTAAATAAAGACGTTCACGCAACCACTCAAGGTATTCGGTGGGTGAACTTAATGATATAAAGACATTTGGATTGAATATCACCACAATTTAATGAGTTTTAGGAACGTGAAAATTTATGGAATTTAAAAAGACTGACACCCATTCATGAACTTCAAGGTAAGTGAAATATTGCCACTCTTTAAAGATATATATATATATTACTCACTCACTCATTGTCTATCCCTGGGCGCTGGTGCCTATCTCCAGCTGACATAGGGCAAGGGCTAATATATATTAATATAATAATATAAGGCATGCATATGTGAAACCCCATTAATTCATCTCTTATTTATCTTGAATTTTACAACTAATGTGGACATTTATGCAGCAAAATTGACAAAAAGAATGCACCAGTGTGAGATTCATTTCTATACATTTCTATTAAAAAGGCCCACCTTGCTTTCTCTGGCCAAAATTTTTTATTGTATATTAAACCTGTGGGATTTTTTTATTTATTTATTTTTTTCACCAATCCTGCGGCACAGTTAATTTGTTCGTCACCGCTATGGTGGGAGCTGTCATTCTGCCTTTGGGGGGGGGGGCAAAATGGAGCATTAACTCATAGTGAGGTTGTGTTTAACCACACAGCAGGAACTCCACTGACAGGCTGGTAATCATTACACAGACTGACAGCAGTGAAATAAGTGGCCCTTACACACACACACACACACACACACACTCTGAGGTTTCATCCCTCACAAACCCCTCAGTCTCCAGAGGACACTTGGTCTGATAGTTGGCACGGTGACACGACACTTTTTATAGGTGCAGCGCTCACTGTGTGACCGGAATGAGACGCAGCTCAGAGGCTTCCACAGCTGCATGCCTGAACAGGCTGCTCGTAACCTTGTCCATCGTCCCCAGTTTGCTTGTATTTCCCTTCACTTCATTTAAAGCTGTGAGTTTGACTCCCAGCTCTGCTCATCTACACGCCGATGTCAGGAGTGTGCGAATGGGTATGAAAGATGTGTGGTAGTCTTTCCTGACCTGTGTGTTTTTTGATATTGTCTGAATTTGAATTTGAATCATCCCTCTGATCATTTACTGAATTTACTTGAATGTAATGTAGATGGCAGTGCATAACCTACAATTTCAACCTTTATATCCTCAAGTTACACGTAGAGCTCTATGAAATCTCATTTTTTTCCAAATTTCATTTAATTTTTTTCCTCATTTTTGAAAATTTACACACATTTTACCAGCAAAATGTGTCTTAAAATGTGACTGAATAAAAGCCAACAAGATAAGAAGTAATAAAAAGGAATACTTTTGTCAGCTTCAGTTTTTGGCACCCTTCCCTTGGGGTACCAGAGTCAAATGGTACGATACGGTCACGACAGTCAGCCGACTTGTGACTGGTACTTTTTCAATGCATGCAGTCTATTCTCATACAAAACTAAACGACAAACAGCCACAAATCGAGAAGGGGGAAAAAAGAGCTGCTGGATGTCCTCCATCGTTGTCTGTTGGGTTGTGTTCAATGTGCTGTCATCACACCAGTATGACATCACGCTGCATATTTTGCTGATGCAGTCATCAGGCACAACTCACGCCCCACCTGCCAAGTAAAGGTACTGTTCTCAGTCAAAACTCAAGCCTGACCCAGGGCTTTACCATTCCAAACCATATTGCACTGTACCAAACCGAGCTGTACCAAATGTGGCATAAATGGTTGTCGCTCATATTTTTAATGGATCCAGTCAACTGTGTGAGTGTGCTGGCAGAATTTGGTTTGAGTGTTTTGCAGGTACACAACGACACGATATGTCGTTGTGTACCTGCAAAACACTCTGCTTCAAACCATCACAAGTTCCACAAGATTCCACAGTATTGCGCAATTATGGCCTGGTGACCTGTCCAGGGTGTATCTGTCCACTCCGACGACAATTAAGTGAAAGACAATGAAAGAATACATACTATGAGCCACAATGTCAAAAAAATATATAGAAACTGACAACAATAAATTGGAAAATGGCTACAGAATGAAAACAACCTCAGACAGAGTGTCATGCAAACTCAGCCACGAAGAAGAGTAATGCAAGTCAAAATAGATATTAGAAATTGACATTATATGACCTACGAGAGACAGACAAAACCATGAAGAGATACAGAACCTGACTAAGGAGATGGAAGATGATCATAAAGAGAAACAAAGTCACAGCAAAGAAAGATGCCATAAATATCCAGTCACACAACTCTGTCTCTGTCTGTCAGTGTTTTGCTCCTGTGTGTAAAAGGGTGGATGGGCCTTTTTTTTTTTTTTTAAATGTTTGAGTTAAGGGGCCCATTGTCTCATAATACAGCCATGAATGAAGGTTCTGTTTAGGCCCAGTTCTGAAAAAGCAAAGAAAAAAAGAGTAAAAAAAGACAATAAAAACAAGGTGCTGCTTATGCTCGATTACTCTATGAATTATTTGCATTCTGGAAAAGCAAACATTGACAGGGCATAGAAAAGCAGCCTATGTCTGCACAGGCCAAATTATTTTCCTCACATAATTGGAGCTGTGAATCAATACCTATAATTATTCTTGCTGTGCCTCTTTTTTTTTTTAATTCTTAGCCCTGCAGGCACTGGGAACCAATTTTTGAGTCATTTTCAAGCTTTTCGTTCACACCATGTGTGAATTTGAAATGAAATACAAGCACAAATGCATATAGCATTACATAACCTTGTAATAAATAGGGGGCAAACTCCTAATTTAAGTTTTTTTTTTTTAAGGCTGATGTTTTCCCCCACACTAAGTTGTGCTTCCTTATGTAAATGTGGAGATAAAGTCACTAAGTTCAGAAAAAGTGGGTTATATTTGTAGGACCCCCCCCCAAGATTTTGAGGAAAACATGACATTGATGTCGAGCCCTCTGTGCGCTGATTCTCAATATCTTTGACATGCAGAGCTGCAGGCTAACTGTCAGAAATGGACTGGGTCAGCTCAGAGAAGCACTTTGTTTCTCCACAGCCCTTGTATCAATACCTAGAAATGTGCAAACACTTTCAGGCCTCATCTTTATGCATGACTGTGCCGTACCGCTAAGGTCTTTTCTGTGTGGCGAGAAAAGCTCGCGCTTCTCCAAATAGACTCTCGCTTGTTCTGCGTGGGTGTCCTGCTCAAAAATCAGTGAACCCAAGGATGTTGAGCTAAATGCCTGGCGAGTACACCTGATTCACATTAAACCCATTATCCTTTGTCATCCACTCAGCGTCTATCTATTTTTCACAGCTGTTACAGCAGGCGCCTGGCAATGGATCTGCCGTTTATTGGCAAAAAAAAAACAAAGGCTTGGTGATACGCAATGTCTTCGCTGCGGGGATACGTGACGATTATGGAAATCAGTTGGATGGTTTGTGAAGAATTATGCATTAATTAGCAAAGTAGTAGAATGTAAGCTTGTTGAGAGCATCGGCTGATACTTTCACTGTCCTATCTGTATGGCAGTGCAAGAAGTCCCACAACCACGTATGAGCACTGATGCTGTCTCCAGCCAGTGTAATATCAACGGGGAAACGAAGATGCACACACACTTGTGTCTCTTTCCATCACTCTTTCAGAACAAACTTATTTTTCAGGCCACCTGGTATATAAACATATTAAAATTTAAGATTCATGAACCTCAACTACAACAATCAAGTCATTTTGTTGTACTAAATCATTCACATTGTATTTTTAAATGAGTATGAACGACTGTGCATGTTTTTAACCAATGCATTTTATATATTTTTTTTTTCATTTTTAAAGTGTGCTTTTAACCTATTTATTATAGTTGAAACAGATGTAATTAATCCTATGACCTGTTTTTAAATTAATGCAGTCAAACCTATATGTCTCAATAACAATGCTGCGTAACTAGCCTATTAGCATTAGCATTAGCTTTAGTTTGCTGCTAGCTTTTTTTCACAACACATTAATATGAAAATAATTTACCACCTGGAACCACCTGGAAATCTACTGCAAATAAGTTATTATAATATGAAAGTGCTACAGCACTATTTACCTTAAATAAGAGAAAGTGGCAATGGGGAAATGGTGAGCACACACACTTGTTCACCATAAAAGAGGCATTACTAAATGACTACAGAATAATTAAAAAAAAACAGGGCATATACAGCTTTGACTCTCCGAGGCATCAAAGAGAAATTAAACCATAGAAACCACAGACAAACCTATTTTCAGCCTCAATATAATTCTTAGGGGCCCACATGGACTTGACTGAACATCATGTGAAATTATATGCTCCTCTCTAATCATCTTAATCCTTAAAACTCTCTTTTATGCTTTTTGTTTTGTTCCTTTTCTTTTCTTTTCTTTTCTTTTTTTTTACTGAAAAGTCTGTTTTACTCTTTAGTCTGCTCTCTGTGCACCAAAGTCCATAAACATAGTTATTGCTTTTACATCATGGCACACAGTAGTTGTTTGTTTCACTGCTGCCTCCAAAAGTAAGTTAAACAATTTTATTTTGTGACTTTGCTGTTGGAAATACTTTTGTTCACATGTATCTATGTAACACAAACTTACCAAACAAGGCAGCAGTAGACCAGCAGCTACTGTGTCCCCACAAGCTAAAATCAATTATTTTCTCTATGTACTTTGGTATAGGAGAGTGAGCATTTCACTAAATTTAACTGGGAGCCCAAGCTCATAGCCTAGCCCCTATATAGCTGACCCATAGTTATTTAACAACTGAACATACAACGTAAGAGTAACAGTTGTAGTGCCTCTTTTAGGTCTATTAAATGTCTAGTTGATTTTGACTTTAATCTAACAGCTGACAATAAATCTCTCTCCAGAGCAACTCTGCTTCAAAGGAATGTTTATCAAGGTAAAAGTCATCCTGCTCATTACTCAAGTCAACGCATCACTTTTACTCACTAGCCAACCCTGAAATTACTTGTAACCTGAGCTGCATTGTTAAACCTTAGAAAAAACATGCACAATTAGCTCTGTGATTTCTTTTCCTGGCATATTTGGACCACACACACACACACACACACACACACACACACACAAGGCTGTATCCTCCTGTACGCACGCCCAGGCTCACTCATATGTGGGAGGTAGAGCAGTTTGACTCTGCGCATAGCAGTTCAGCAGCAGTCTCAAAGGGAGTGTGAAGAGTTCATTTCTCTTTATTAAAATGTAAAAAAAAAAAGTGTGGCGAAGAAAGGGATGCAGTCCCCGATGGGACCTGTATCTTCTACTTCATTTACATGAAGGTCTGCACATCAAAAGTCATGGATGCCCTCGTTCAAATATTCAAATGAGGCTTGTTACAAGCTCCTTTGCTGCCTCTATCAAAGGCAGATGGAGGCAGGGAGAGAACTTTCCCTCTCACTCCATCTCTTTTACTTCTTTAGTGGTCAGCTCGACTGTTCTACTGACTGCAAGGCCTTACAGGCTGTCATTCCACAGGGCATCCCTCCCTTATCTCCCAGGAGGACATAATGCTGACAAGCATTAGCTGAGGTGAGCATGACAGTGGACGTGTTGAGGAAGATGATTTCCTCACATAAAAAAGGGAAGTGACTTCGTTCACACTATGGGGGGAAAAAAACTGCTGTTGTGGCACTCGTGCTTGGAAACGGTCCAAATGGCTTGCTGGTGTCTCATGGTGCAGATTATAAAGCAGGGGTAGTCAATTTACGTCCCAAAGGGTCCAGACAGAGAAAATGTCCAGAAGGCCAGTACTTCATTATGTCTAATAAGTGTATAATAATCGGGATATTTATATATGTTTATCAACATCTGTGTTTAGTCAACACGAAATTCAAATCAAATTAAATATAATGAAATTATATTTGAATCTCTTTTTTGTTAATTTGCAGTAGGTGGGTTATAAAATCTTTATTTTCAGGTGAAAAATAGGGCAGCCCATGGGCGAGTGGAAGGGAATCAAGCTTGTAACTGGTTTGAATCCCCACCAGGTCAAGTGCTGGGGTACCCCTGAGCATGGCCCCCAATCCTCATTGCTCACTGCTTGTTAACTGGACACTCTAAATCCTCTGCTGTTCACACAAGGAGCTGCTGCTGTGCTTTACACAGGGTTTTTTCCTTTGCCATAATATACTATATGTTTAAATACTGCTCTGCAATGAACGAAATACCAGGATTCATTAGTGTGAAGCAGCACTTTTTGCAAATATTTCACAATAAAAGCCTTGTACAAAAGAACGTATGGATTCCAGGAAATGAAATGGTAGCGTGCTTTTACTTATATAGGAAACAAGGATATATTGGACTTGGCATAAGCAACAGTTATGACAATGAAACTGTTCTTATGTTGCTGTGAAACAGGAGCGGTCCAAGGGGAGCGGCATCCGCAGTAACGCAGACTCTGCATCGGTCGTGGTGAAGAAGCATTTATCTCAATTTATCGGTCGGTCTATGTTCCTATCCTCACCTATAGTCACGAGCTGTGGGTAGTCACCGAAAGAATGAGATCGGGGATACAAGCGGCTGAAATTAGTTTTCTGCGCAGGGTGTCTGGGCTCATCCCTGGAGATAGGGTGAGAAGCTCGGTCATCCGGGAGGAGCTCAGAGTAGAACCGCTGCTCCTCTGCATCGAGAGGAGCCAGATGAGGTGGCTTCAGATAAGCTTCAGAAAATGGCTGGATGTAAAATCAAGCATACTTACACTGCCTGGCCAAAAAAAAAAAAAAAAAAGTTGCCACCTGTATTTAACTAAGCAAATAGGTAAGTGCCTCGTATTGGATAATCACTGCATGGGAGATTATCTTTCAGCTGGCAACAGGTTAACCCCAACTGATGCAATGAGTAACTTCTAATTTCTTAAACAACCATGTCAAAAGACACATCCTGTGGTTGTGGAAAATATGTTTGAAAAGGGCCAAAATCATTGGCATGCATCAAGCAGAGAAAACATCTAAGGAGATTGGAAACTACTAACATTGGGTTAAGAACAGTCCAACGCATTATTACAAACTGGAAGGATAGTGGGGAACCATTGTCTTGGAGGAATAAATGTGGTCAGAAAAAGATCCTGATTGACCGTGATTGGCGATCACTTAAACGTTTGGTGAAATCAAAATCGTAGAACAGCAGTAGAACTCAGGGCTATGTTTAATCGTGAAAGCAGGAACATTTCCACATGCACAACGTGAAAGGAACTCAAGAGATTGGGACTGAACAGCTGTGTAGCCTTAAGAAAACCACTAATAAGTGAGGCCAATAGGAAAAAAAGGCTTCAATTTGCTAGGGAGCATAAAGATTGAACTCTGGAGCAATAGAAGAAGGTCATGTGGTCTGATGAGTCCAGATTGACCCTGTTCCAGAGTGATGGGAGCATCAGGGTAAGAAGAGAGGCAGATGAAGTGATGCAGCCATCATGCCTTGTGTCTACTGTCTGTGACAAGCCTGTGGGGGCAGTGCGATGATCTGGGTTTGCTGCAGTTGGTCAGGTCAAGGTTCAGCAACATTATGTGGCCAAAGAATGAGGTCAGCTGACCACCTGAATATACTGAATGATGACCAGGTTATTCCATCAATGGATTTTTTTTCTTCCCTGATGACATGGGTATATTCCAAGATGACAATGCCAGGATTCATCGGGCTCAAATGTGGTTCAGGGAGCATGAGACATTTTCACACATGGATTGTCCACCACAGAGTCCAGACCTTAACCCCAGTGACAATCTTTGGGATGTGCTGGAGAAGACTTTGCGCAGTGGTCCGACGCTCCCATCATCAGTACAAGACCTTGGCGAAAAATGAATGCAACACTGGACGGAAATAAATATAAATCTTATAATAATAATAATAAATCTTGTGACATTGTAGAAGCTTATCAAAACAATGCCACAGCGAATGCCAACCCGCCTACTTACTTTTCCACCTACCTACTTAAAACTTACGATCCTATCTGCCTACTTTTCCGTCTACCAAACAACTCACCAACCGACTGCCCTGCCTACCTACCTATACGGGGCATGGGGCGATGATAGCACAGTGAAAGATGTGCGATAGTAAATGCAGTTTCGAGTGGTCATCAAGGCTGGAAAAGCGCTATATAAATACAGACCATTTAGACTCAGATACCTACCTTTGCTTCTACCAACAAATTCGCCAATCTACCTACCTCTATCTTTTACTGTGTAAATATTAAGAACACATTTCATGAAAGCTCTTGTTATTGTTTGACTACCACATGGGACATGACACACATTCCAGCATGCTCAATCTGTTTATGTTATTATTTGTACATCTTTGTGAGTGTGTGTGTGTGTGTGTGTGTGTGCGTGTGCGCGCACAGGCATGCACACAGTTACGTGAATTATGTGCCAGGTGTTCCTCTGTGTGGGTGGGTGTGGATTCTTTTAGGCCTCACATATGCTCACACTAAAGCGCAATAAATCAAATTCAAACGTAATCCTTCTGCTGTAGTTTCTAGGCAAAGCAATCTCTAGCATGTATCATTAGGAAACACAGTGCTCATTCATCATGCACTGTTGTAGGCTGAGAAGTATTGTCAAATCGACAGAAATCGGGGCGGAAGACTGAGGTTAGACTGAAGCTATTACTAAAATAGATGAGGCTTGAGTTGAATATTACAACAGTGTGAAAGGCTATTGGGAGTAATCATGCTGATAAATCGGCTGCAATTAACTTCAAACTTGAGGGCGGAGTTCTTTTATGTGATGCTAACTCATTTTCATTTTTGCTGGCAATGTTAATGGTGTAACGATGACTTCTTGTCTTGGTCACCAGATTTGATTTTATATACCATTATAGAGTTTAAATAATTCGAACCTGGCAGTTTGTTAGCAGCCTAACTAACAAAAGTTACGTTTTTAACTTTGATGATATATTTTGACAAGGGGATGTGTCCAAAAATCATCACTATTCTTGAAAAAAAACCCCCCAAAAAAACCAAAAAAAAAAACATGTAGTTGTACTTCATATAGGTCAAAGTTTTAGATCAAAATCTGTATTACTTTCAAATTTCTTTCACATCAAGCTATTAGGCTACTTCAAAGAACAAGGTAATGTCTGCACTGAACTCAACACTTCAGAAAGACTGTTATCAGCTTATATAACATGTGTTGATGCTTAGCTACCGAAGCGAGAATCACAGTGGCGGTAATTTTAATTTGAACCCCAGACTCAGGGAACCACAGTTGTTGCACAAAATAGTTGTACCTTTATCAAAAGTGATCAAACACACACCTTTTAATCCGCGTTTTTACCATCCCTAAAAGTGAGACAATGTAGGATTTCAACCTTTATACAATTTCTCCAAGATCAGTTTGATGATACATCAACTTAGAAGAGGGTGAATGTCACCTCTGTCAAAGCCTGCGAAGGTCTGCTTCGCTTGCATTGGCACTGTGGAACTTCTTGGTTTTGGGTCCGTGCCACAACATTTCTACTTTATGGAATATTTTTTTTCTGAGGGAGACAAAGAAAGAAAGCAGGAGACTGATAAGGATGAATACTGGTCTGTCATGAGTTGAAAGAAGCGGAGGGATACTTGACCAGAAATGACCTGGTCCTGTTACTGTTGGACTGCTTATAATCTGTATCTACAGTGGTGTGTTTTAGCCAGTTCTGTGTCAGGCCATGTTAATGAATTCATCTCGTCCTCACGTCCATCTCGTTCTTAAATCAAGTGATTCAAACAATGTACGTACCGTGAACAATATGTTATATAAGCAGGTTGAAAATGCAAGGTACGCAAATGTGTGTAGGGTCCATTTTTGGTGTCGTGTTAAAGTGCCATCTACAGGCCTGGCATATGTACTACAGCAAGTACAAAAAAAAAAAAAAAAATAACAAAAAACAATGTAATTATATTTGTATGAAATACTATAGGTGTGGTAGTTCTCACTACTATTGTGAGTGGCTTATAGCAGGAAAAAAAAGGGACGTTCTAAGAAGCTTAGTGGACAAAAAAAACCCTTGACTCTCAATAAGAATAGTTCCAAGAATGCATTTTATAGCATAAAAAAGTAACGTATGACCTTTGCATAAATAGCACGTCATGAATACAGTGAGCACAATTTATAGCTCCAATTTATCTTCCTTGGCTTGGGGGAAAAAAATCAAAAAAAATTCCCCCAGTTTTGCCACAGGAGGCACATTAATGGGGAGGTGTGGGACCTGATGTGGATGGGGTTTTTTTGTGGTCGTGGCCGTGTGACAGGCACACAGATTGAAGGAGAGAAGCCATGCCCCCTTTTGCAAGACTGTGTTGAAACTGATGTGGTCTGTGCACAGGCCTGAAAAAGAAAGAAAGAAGGAAAAAAAAAAACACTTCATGGATGTTTTGACAGCTCACTGACAGGAGGAATTCTTCCTAGGGCTGTCAGTGGAGTGAAGAAGGGAGCGGTGGAGAAGGAGTGCGAGCGAGCGGATGCACCCCAACACAAATTATTAGTCTAATTTAGAAGTCACATTGAGATTAAAACCAGCAAGCAGCAGCATCATAAACATAATTGGACAACCATACGAATAACATTAGAAAACATTAAACGCTAATTATTAAGATCAGTCATTTCCTGAGTCAGGATCAACACATGGGCAGGGATATATGTATACATTTTAAAAAGTATGTGTTGTTTTTTGTGTTGTTATGTGTTAAAAGTATGTGTTGTTTATATATATATATATATATATATATATATATATATATATATATATCTCACGATTTTACTTGAAATCTGTCTGATTGTGTTTCACATAGCATGCAAACAATATTATGATCAATTTAATGCATATTTTCTGCTTGACCTTTCAAAAAGTATGTGTTGTCTTAAAGAAAGTCAAAATGTTAAAATTGCCAGTTTTGTCTTTATTTTCACTGAAACAAAGAAAATGGTTGCTAAACTTAAAAAAACAAAACAAAAAACACACCAATCACTAGCACCTGAATGAATTAAGGACTTCATTTATTTAGGTGTTAATGATTGAAGGGTTTGTCAGCCATTTTCTTTTTTCAGTACATACTGTGAACTGGATTGTTTGTCATCTTGGATCCCTGGGAACCCTGATTACCACTGAGGGACATATTTCAACAATATTCAGGCAAACATTTGTGAATTAATAAACGCAGCTGACGGTGACATTCTATTGTGTGTGTGTGTGTGTGTGTGTGTGTGTGTGTGTGACGTGGCCCCTTCAGACACGTCACAGCCAACACACATTATGTGTCATCACTGTCAAGTCACTTCGTTTTGAAGAGAGAGGAGTCATGAGAAGTCAGTGAACAATTACTCAGTGTGAAGTTTACAGGTATGTACAGGGCAAGTACATTTCAGGGGAGTACTGGGGCCCAAAGCAAATGTGACAACCCAGTATAATCAAACTAGACCAAAACCACATGACAGCCCAAAACCGAAAGCAATGGGCCATAAATTGTGCCATGAAAGCATTATTAGCAAGCTTTTTAGCCCATATATGTGTGTGTGTGTGTGTTCTTGTACTTGGTGCAGAGTGAGGACCAAAATTCATATAATTCCAAAAAAGTGAGGACATTTTGGCTGGTCCTCACTTTTTCACCCCTTAAAATGGCTTTTGCAGGGTTAAGACCTGGTTTTAGGGTTAGCGTTAGAATTGGGTTTTGGTTACGGTTAGGGTAAGGGTTAGGGTTAGGCATCTAATTGTGATGGTTACGGTTAGGGTAAGGGGCTGGAATGCATTATGTCTATGAGGGTCCTCACTCTGATAGAAGCACAAACATGTGTGTGTGTGTGTGTGTGTGTGTGTGTGTGTGTGTATGCGTGTCTTATTAGCAGATATTAAATGTACTACCTGGAAGTAACAGTACATCTTTGAAACTAGTATCCTTTGCTCTTTGTAGCCTTTTGCCTTTTGGACAAATAGCCAGATTGTACATTTTGTGTTTGGAAGTGGAAGCTTCCTCACATCCTTACACACCTGACTTTTAAATGTTTCTTTTGCGACATGAATTCAGGAAAATGTCTGGAAAAGTGGGTCGGAACGTTGTCTGGCTGTTCATGTCAGAAAAGGTTCATCTATGACATCTACACAGCAGGAGATTTCAGGGCAGGATAATGGCAGGAAAACTTTTTTTGGACATTTGCGTTCTCATACCGTATTAAACCTTGCCTGGACAGTTCCGGATGGGTCTAAATGCAGCTTACAATGCTTTGCCTACCCTGTTGCAACCTCCCTGGATCAGGGATGATCCCAATCAAACCGTGAAACATGCAGCTTAACTGGATGAGTTCTCAGGACCCGTTAGTGGAGTTTGGTTTCTCAATTACAAACGGGTTACACGCATGACACATGCTGGCAGACGCAATGTTTTGCGGTGAGAGTCCAATAGCTAAGATCCAGAAGGGAAAACATGTGCAGGAGCCTGGTTGCTGCTGTGGAACCACTGGAACCAACGTAGAATTATAAGAAAATGTAAGTCTGTCTGGACGTGCTGTCACAGAGTGGAGTCGGGATTCAGACTCTGAAGGTGCGGTTACCATGAACGCTACAAGGATTTGTCAGATTACACACAAAGTAAATGTCAGTTCATAGACAAGTTGGAATTAGTGAACTCTGTAACTCTGGAAGAAAAGTTGGAATTTTTGAACTCTGGCGAAGTTTTGTGTTCACTCATGTTTCTTGCACAAGGAAAAACCAATCAGTCATGGAAATTGTGCAAAAATAATCAATTGCTTTGCATTCAGTTTGAACATACCCTCACAACATTTGTTTTGGGCATAACTTGAGCTGGAGCCAATGGTTCAGGACTACCATGGTCCTCTTCCATACTGAGGTTAATTCCAGGGGATTCTCGAGGAGAACGGTCCACTCCACCTCTGCAGCAGAGTCGCTCTACATTTCATCTGACCTCTGGATGTCTATCCAGAAACACTGACTACTTCCCTTGTTTCCTCAACCCGCTGCCAAATTTCTTTCATCGTATTTTGAAATCATGCAGTGAGGAGCGTTAGGCTCACAACTAGAGGAACAATTGCATGTTAATTTAATTAATTTATCTTTAGTAGGCAGAATAAAACATATACTGAATAAAACATATACTCTCATCTGTCTGATGTTGTATATATCTGTAAAAGTCCTGTTATGAAGTGTGTTTACATTGTGCTCAGTGTGCCACACTTGAGGTGATACACTCTGAGCAGGGAAGCAGTTATATAAGTTTAATTGAGGTAATATAGTATTGATTTCTGTTGCTTATTTTCCTCACAGCTGCTTGGTTTCAGGTGTTCACATGCCCAACCAGCCAGTGAGACATGCTTTGATGCAGCAGGAGCTGTGTATCACTGCTAATGACCTGGCTAATTATCCACATGATAAACATTATCTGGCCATTTTTCACCCTGCAAACTTAATGGACACCAGCACAGCCTGCAATCAATATCTCAAGGTCTTAAAAAGCCAGCTTAAAGGGATAATTCCTTCTTTAATGGTTAAATCAGGTACTCACACATGAAAAAAAAAAGCATGGCTTCCAATGGAGACAAGAAATAACTGGATTTATTGATTTAAATAAATGCTTATTACATAAATTTTACATCAGCTTAAATCTACAGTATCGTAGGAATTTGTTTAAATTTCATACCTGGAAACTGATGTTTGTGTCACTGTACTTACTCCCTGCACCCAAATCCATATAGAAAATATTTTTTTTTTACATGGAGGCATATAGGAGTTCCTTATCCATTACTGTCTCTATCAGTAACTTTACGTTTGTTATTCTTCTCGTAGTTCTGTGTTTCAAATCCTTTAAGAATTACCCAAGTGACACAAACTGACAAACGAGACAGCAGAAGATCAGCAACATCTGTGTCCCAGTGATCTAAAAAATGGTGATTTTCTCTATGGACTTTGGTGTGGGGCGTTTTTAAAACAACAAACGTTTAAAAAAAACACTGGCTTAGAGCAAGGAAAATCAGCAAACATGGAGATACAATTTATTTAAAATGGAATAGAATTACTTAGGTGAATCGTTTGCGATGGTTTTTCTAGTGTCCCCACTGAAAAATGTGTTTTGACAAAGAATGAGCCTCTTGTGCACAGTGCAGTCACCAGTGAGTTAATACTTCATACAAAAAAAGCTTTAAAAAAAACCCAAATTATCTCTTTAAAACTCTTGACTACCTGCCCTGAAAAACTTGCCTCTTTTCTCATGTATAGCACTAACATTGTCTCTGTTCAGTTTCTGATTCAGATGGTCTAAATCAAGCTTTAATATCCAAAGGATGGTTGCTTGCTGTCACGCTTTGTGTGTGTGAGACTATGATGAATAAGGCTTTAATTTATGGATATAATATTATTAAAAAATTAATTGACCGTCTTTGTGAAATGAGAAGTGCTGGTATGCGGCCATTCATCAAATCCAGGACGTTTCCCCCCCAAGTCTTCCTCGTCTGTTGAGTGTGTGTGTGTGCGTGGTTTAAATGACCTCTTCCTGTGGTGTTTAATAGAGTTTAAATACTCAGCATGGAAGATTATTAAGGCCAAGCAGTGTGTTTTAAAGCAAATAAAACACCATACTGTGAATAACACACACACACACACACACACACACACACACACGCGCGCGCGTATATATATATGTGAGCTGATGAAAGGACGAAAAACTTGTTTTTATAGATTTTATGAATATGGCAATAAGGGCATTTCTAAGGTTGATGTAAGGATGTACTGTAGGTCTGGCTGCAGATAGATGGACAGCTGAAAACACTGTGACATGTGGTAATCTCCATTATAATTAGAAAATGTTCTGTTCAATAAATAATGCAGCACAGAGCCGGCGCATGATTGACAATGTCATTTTCCACATGGTCTGTGCGTGTTAGGGATAATGCTTTGTTTCGCCAGTCCAAATGAATGGAAGTCAATGCGGTGTCCTTAAAAGGACAGTGGCACAAATCTCTCTCTCTCTCTCTCTCTCTATGTGTGTGTGTGTCGTTTTTGAATCTCCCACAGCAGAGCTTGTCAATAGGACTCTGTTATGCAGCCAATCTCTCATGATTCTCACATTTCACAGTCTCGTACCGGCGCATGAATGACGCTAACGCGGATCAGGGCAGCACTTTCCACTCGGCAGTCCCTCCTTTGTCCAAGCACAATGAGGTCATTCTGACCTTAATATCAACCGATACTGTCAAAAGGTCAAGAAAGTGTCACATCTCATATATCATAATTAAACACATGCACAGCACGGTTGATGAAGTACACCTATTATCGGGTAGTTAAATAATTTATGCTTTAGTAATAAAAAAAAATCAGCATTGTGAAATAAGTTTTAGTAAAAAAAATACAGTATAAAAGATAAACATAAATTGTATATTCTTATATTGCTGACACTTTTGCAACTCATCAGTGTCTCTTAAAAGTTTGTTGTGGTTGATGTTTGATGTTGATGTTTCTACACATCTAAACAGCATTTCCAAGTAATTTTCATAAGGACTTTATATTCTGAATCTAAATTTCATCATTTACTTATATGTAAAAAGAGTTGCTAAGCAACACTGATTGTTTAAACTGACTGTGGCACTTTTGGCACTGAGGAAATATAGTAAAACATGTCCTGGGTTTGAATGTGGTGAGATTTATGCAAGATTATGGCACCTGGTTATATCGAGAAAAAAGACCTTTTTTTGTTATTTTGTCAACATCCATCCATCATGGAGGAGGCTATAGAGCCAAGCTGACACCAGGTGAAAGGGGGGTTAATCCCTGGACAGGTGGCCAGTCCATCACAGGACCATTAACTTTCAAATCTGTGGTCTCTTTAGAATATCCAGTTAACCTAATCCCCAATGGTTTTTTTTTAATATGTTTTGTAGTATTGTCAAAAAAGCTCCATGGAGTTAAAAACCCAATGTTTTTTGCAGTATTGCGTGTTAAAAGTAATAATTGAATGTCCTCACTCATCATATAGTAGTATATAGATGTGTGCAACATTTTATCTTAACCTCGTCTGATTTGATCCTGTCATGTAGGCTGTGTGTGACACAGCGTGTTTTCACACTGGTTTGAAGACATGCTGCGTTTTTAATGCTTTCGATTATTTGGAGAGGACTAGGCGTGCCGACGCTGAACCACATTCACAACTAGGAAATGGTTATTGTTGCGGAGTTTTGCTATTGAGGTTTTGGAGAAGTCTGTGATGAGTTCATTTAAAAGAAAATGTACTTGGCCAAGGAGAACAGACGCAACATTGAGACGGGCATTTAAATAGCCTGATGTCCCCTCACTTCTGAAGCTGAGTCCTTGAAGATGACACCTATACTCATCTGTCCAATGACCTTTAATACGGTATATTTCATTATATTCATTATATTCTCCTAACAACTGGACTCTCGTTCGTTGGGAGGAAACAGTGCGTGAACTATTTCATCAGGTGATCCGTTCCCTTACTGAAAGAGTCAGAAGCTCACGCCACGTACCAGTCCACCGACTGAACTTAAGACTTGAGTGAATCAGCAGTTTAAATGTGATAACCTCCAACATTTATCAAAGAAATGTTTAAAATCGTATTATTATTTAACAGAGGAGGCTGGCGTATTTATCGACAGCCCTAACTAAAGTGAGCTGAATCACAACCCATTCAGCTCCCAGTTCCTCTCATAGTGAGGAACCAGTACGTTAACTGGTTCTTCAGTTAATCAGCGGCGTAAACTGTCAGAATCAGCCTCAGCAAATCCAGAAACAATGCCGATTCATGCCGAACTGTAGATCACTTTAAAAGAACCAAAACTCCTGAAAAGATGTGTTAATCTCCAATGTTTATTAAGGAAATTCCTAAAATCTTAACATTTAACAGTGGAGTCTGGTGTGTATTTAGCCACAGCACTGCCGACAGCTGGCGACAGTGAGCTGAATCACAACCCATTCAGCTGTGAATCAGTTCAGTGAGTGAGTCAGACGTAGTCTGTGCTCCGGTCATGCAGGAAGAACTGAACGATTAGGTGAACGAATATTTTAAACAAATCTTTTTAATGAACCAGTTGGAAAGATTCAATACACCTAAAAGAACACTAAACAGCAGTAGATGGAAAGACGCATTGAACATTTGGTTGAAAAGAGTCATACATTTCAATAAAAGTCAAGCTTTTCAGTTTCTGCTCATCCAGAAAAAAAATCACATAGCCTCAGAGATTTCAAACTAAAATGGGCCCATATCTGCAAAGATCCACCAAAGAAGCCTGTATGTCAGGTTCGTAAAAGAGATGTATCTTAAACCTAGGTTGTAATCATGCTTTATGATGGATTTACTTGATGTGACAAGAGAAGGCTAACACGGCCGTGCCCTGCTGTTTCTCACTCCACATTTCCTCACTGTAACACTGTCACATTTGGATGGGAGGCTGTAAACTGGCAACAGCCTCTTTCACCGTAAATGTCTACACCGAGAGTGTTCTGTGATTCACAGTGAAGTGTGAAGTACCTCTCATTGTTCTGAAACTTCCCTGAAATAATCACAGGTATACAGGCAAGTATAAACACGTTCCCTCATTAGGGAAGTGTGACTATGAAACAGTTACATTTGTTAATAGTGACACTGCAGAGGGAAAGGAGCTTTTTGGTGTGTTTTCCTGTAATTCTTTCCTATTCGATAACCCTGGGCTCAGCAAAGGTTTATTGTTTACAAGAGGAGAAACTCTTGCCAACAGGATATTAGGCATTATTGTTACCAGTGTTCATGTGTTTTCCATTTATTTTAGGGGATTTCTTAATGATGGATTGGAGGGGAAGTGCTGCAGAACAGGTTTCAAGGCATGCAGCGGTACTCCGTGCAGTCGGCGCGTGCTGATTGATGCGAGGAAAAACATCTGACGTCTCAATAGGAGTGGAAGTACGAGCAAAGGCATGATCGTTGAAACAGAGGACAATGACGCATGCTGATTAGAGGCTCGAGCAAACACATCCTGCAGCTCCGCTTTACGTCTGCAGACACAGATACTGACTGGCTTAAAGGAAGGCACTGCTTTTTAATCTAAGATCCAACTGACTGACGAGTGACAAGCTGCTCTTTTCTTTTCCAGTGTGAGATTTATTTTTTTTTGGTATATGATGGTCTGGTGAGGCCTCATGCACCACTGATCAGCAGCAGAGACATTTTCTGCTGGATTGAAGGTGATGTAGCTGAACTTGGCAGGTTAGAAAGTATATGTGCCAGAGAGAAATTTTTGATGGAATCACACTGTGAGTCAAGTACAGTTGATATCTCATTGCTTGGTTATTTGTTACATAGCCAACACTATTACTAATTGTTCACCTACCAGTTTGAAAGAGATTTTGCAAGTTCAGCATCACATTTGTTAGAAAACAGTGAAGACTTTACTTGTCTTCTTTGCTCCCACTGAAGTTTGCATGTGAACCAGTTAGCCCAATCCAACCAGCCAGTCTCATACCTTCCCAGACTTTGACTATATGTACAGTCTTTTCCTGGTTTTCAATAAGCCAATACGGCTATTTCTGTTAAGGACGGATGGAAGGTCAGCAATGCAGAGATGTTCAACAGGCAGTGTCTCCAGAAGTTAGCAAGAGTATGATACAATTTCAGACATAGAGCAGTGTGGATATACTGTTGTCAAAAGTAAAGACCGCATAGCATGACTGTTCTCACCGAGCATTACGATGCTCCTGTCAACAATTAGAACAATTAGATCAGACTCGTCAGTGCATCCTGAGGACACGTTTGTGTTCAGACGTGTAAAATGTGGCCACGTGCTCTACAGAGAGAGAGACCAGTGTATGTGGTTCGAGTGATCAGATCTAAAGATGAACTGAAGAAGCCTTATTGGATGTGAGGTGGAAACGTGTTCAACCCAACTAAAGCAACGCCTGAAGATACAATGACCTTCACGGACAAGATGTAAAGATGCATTCAAGATGAAGCACTGAACTGCATTCATAATCAAATTTAAAGACTTGATTGCTCGAGGGAAGCATAATAACATGTTTTTAGTTATATGAAGCAGTTCCTGAAGCTTTTGCAAATGACCATCACTGCAGCTCTAGTGGCGACTAGTTGTGACATCATCCACAAGAATCTGAACTCCCATTTTGAAGTCTCCAGGTTCCCAGTTTGACCTGTCTATGTTGATATTATGCCAGAGAAAGTTCAGTCATGTCACCTGCATCCAGGCTCCTATTGGAGGACCCCAGCTGTTAGTCACACTGGCATCCACTCCTATGCGCCATACTTAATCCTCTTTTTTCCTCTGAGTGGGAACATAAATAACAAAATCGACATCATGTTGTATTGAAGAGGAGATGAAACTAGAGACTGAGACCATTAACTCACCAGGAAAATGTTGACTGACACTGTAAATCAAAGCGAGAAGTAGATGTTCATTTTCCTACAGAATTTCATTCAGAGTTCGTTTTGCAACTGACAGACCTGGTCTTTGATTTAGACGAAAGCTACTAATCAGACCTGGTTTCAACGCCCATCCTGAGATGTCCATTCTCTCAACTTATTAATAAAACACATATTTACCAATGATTTTCACATAGTATCCGATGAATCCAATCTTTGAAAACAGTAATGGACCTAAGTTCAGTCCTTGCTGTGTGTGTGTTGCAGGCTTCCATCATGCCCTCCAATCCTAGCTGCTGCAACATGCCTGCCTCGTTAACCAATCATCTCGTTACGGTCTTTTTCAAATATGTTGTCTCTTTTTTCTACCTTGCGCTGCGACCGCACTGGATGAGTGAGCCGCATGTCTGTGTAGTGGAATGTTTTGCCTTTGATTTAGGCACCTGTTAACAGATTAGAGTGAGACAAGCATCTCAGGTGACTCTGAGCATTGACCCTTTCATTCATCATATTTTCAATGACAAGATCTGTCGAATGTGACACAAACACCAATAGCACACTTTCTGTTATTAGTACTTTTCCCTGGGTCTGCTTCTTGCATTAATGCCAGCATGAGGCTGTTGGCGTCAGCACAGACCAACATGTAAAATGGGTATTTGTTTTCTGCAGAAGAGCTTCACTGTTGCTCTGTGACACTCCTCCGAGAAAGGCATTTGAAAGGCGTGTTAGAATGAGAGATCACCAGAATCTTTTACTCTAGTGCCTTCTCACTCAGTCCCCCTCTGAATTCTTGACATTTCCTGACCCTGATTTCGGAGTTTGCAGCTATGATTAGAGTTCCCGGTGGAATAGCGTCAGATGCAGACAGGCTGCAGTCAGCCATTCTGTTTCCTTTAACATTATTCAACAAAAAGGATGGCTGTCAGACTTATCAGTATCTGTTATCTGTCAATACAACCATGAAATAATATAATAATATATAATAATATGCTATAAAGACAAAGAGGGAGCCAAAAGAAACAGGACTAGTGCTGGATTCACTGTGCACTTGAAACCCACAGAGATCAACAGATCTTATTATATCTGATCCTTATAATGCCCTAAAGCGTGGTTTTCACAAGTATGGTAACAGTATCCTGACATCTTCAAGTTCTGACTTCCAGTTCAAATGTAATGCAGCATTATCCGGTACAAGTCTGTCTGCACTCCCCGATCTAAAATCATTCATTACATAAATTAATCCAAGACGAATGTGTGCCATTTTCACACCTGTCTGCCATGCCTTACAAACGAACCGCACACATTTTAAGATTTCATTTATCGTTCATATAGGCAAAGCTGTTGGTTTAACTTGAATTCACATGATTATACATCACGTCCTAAATAGTCATTTCTCCTCTTAAACTATCTAAATGCCACAACATTTATGCATTATATAAAAATTAAGATAAGTGACGTTACATTTTATTCACCTGTTTAAAAATGAAAGAAACTGAATTGGAAAGATATGCATTCAGGTTATTATCACTGTAGGCAACTGTATATGTGCTAAATCAACTCAAATAGGTAAGTTTTTAAATCATTGAAATATTGATATCAAGAATGATATGATTCTGTTTGATAAAATATCTATTTGACTCATTCTAATATGAGAGTAAAAATGTATGTCTTCATTAAACAGATAACTGTCCTGCATTAATGGCCACACGGTTGGCGTCGTGGTTAGCATTCTTGCAAGAAGACCTGAGTTTGTGACCCGGTTGGGACAATCCAATCCAATCCAACTTCTTTTTATAAAAACAACAACAACAGCATTGTACAGAGATAAATAAAGTACTGAACCTTACAGAAGTAAAGTAAATACTGAAGTATTGAACTTTTAGTAGAAGTACTACTACATAAAAGACCTAAAAAATACACAAGATAGACAAAACAGTAAAACACCATAGAGTGTACATATATATACACACATACGTCCGTGCAGCAAGTGACACCCTCTATCCTTAGACCCTCACATCGAGTGAGGAAAAACTCCACAACAAGGACTAAGGTCCATGGTGTTTGCATGTTCAGTTTCAGTGTCATAAACTGCCTTTGGCATAACATATTTTGATGAAGTGACCATAGAAATAAGAATTCCACTCTAATTAATTTTGTGATCGAAATTATTCACTTTTTGTCACTTTTGATTTACCGTGACTTGCGCAGACAGCCTGAAGATCAACGGGCCAATCGGGGGAGCTGTTCTGCAGCAGTAACTGACTTTAACTTGATCTATAAAGTTGTCCTTTTATTTGTCTTCTTTAGAACAAAAGGACTGGCATTGTTGTTTCACAGGCTCGTAGCTTTTCCATTAAAGGGTCAACCCTCATTATTGCTGAGGGCCGCTTCCTCAGCAGGAGCGTTCTCTGTGTAGGAGGGCTCCCTCCTGTTTTCGTCTAATATTTTTTTTTTTTTCGTCCTGTCGGCTGCAAGCAATGTCAAAGCTGTGTCATTGTGCTCCTGAATCATTGCTACAAAAGACTGACTGAAGCTCAAACTTTATCCTTGCTCTACTTGTAAGATATGAAGGTAAGGCAGCTTTACACCATGTCCTTAAATGTATTTTTATTTGCTACTTTTGACACCACTGGGGGTTGGAGCTGAAAGAATAAAGGGCTTTTCTCATGCTATTTATTGACATTATTTTGTTAGTAGTATTCTGTCCAGGCAATATGTGCTTTCACATCGACAAGAGAATTTAGCTGAGTAATATTAAGGCTTTTATTTTTATTTCTTTTTATTTTTCCAACCCTTTTCATAGTATTGCTTCCGACAGGGACACATCTAATCAATCAGACTCCAAGTCATTAAGAATCTTCGCCACAGTCGACAATCTTCTGCCATCTTGTCCTCTCCCTTGTGTCCGATTTTGTTACACCAACTGTCCTCATGTCCTCCTTCACAACATCCATCAACCTTCTCTGTGGCTTTTCTCTTTTCCTCCTGAACAGCCGCTCCGCATTCAACATCACTATCCCTCGTCTGCGCGTGACCAAACCGTCTAAGCCTGGTCTCTCTTACATTATCTCCAAACCGTTCAACCAGAGCTGTCCCTCAAATATGCTCGTTTCACTCCCAGTGAAAATCTCAGCGTCTTCAGCTCCACCCCCCCCCGTCTTTCAGACGTTGCCACACATCTCCAGGCCACACGTCATAGCAGGTCTCCCTACTGTCTTGTAGACCGTCTTCTTTCAATTTCGCTGCTGTGCTTCTGTCACACATCAGTGTGAATCCATATCATCTGCAAACAATATGGACCATGTTGAGGTCAGGCAGGAGTCTATGCTGTTGCAATTTTGTAATCTTTTAGATTGTAATCTTTAGTGAGAATGTGACATTAAAAATAATTGAGCGAGCAAATCCGGGATTGTTCCTAACTCAATTAAATCTTTAAACTGTCTGAAAATCAAATTTTTGAGTCGTCGTTTCTATGTTTTGCTCGTCATCGTTGAGTGCTGAATCAACCTGTTTCTTCCCATGATATCTGTTTTTTGACAGTTTAATTTAATTTATGCACGTTGCATCGAGTTTAATGTGCCTCTGAATTATTTGCAATTTAATGCTATATATTTGCAGCTGTAGTTATTTATTTGTAGTTATCTCAGCTTATGTCTTGGCTTTCGACCTGTTTCACATCGGATGTGTGATAACCTATGCTATATTTTACACAGTTTGCCTTTGAATACCATAAAATATACATTGAATATAATAAATACTCCTCAGTATACAACAAAATACTTGGACTTCACTATATGCACATATTTGTTTAAAAACAAAAATGAAATCATGGTACTGAAACGCTGGAGTGCTTTTACTTTGAAACAGGAACAGGAGGTGCAGTGTTTGCAACATATGTGATAAAAAAAAAAAAGACATTGAAAGTGTGAAGAAAAATCATTTTCACTGTATACTTTGCAGTGAGACACAAGCGGCTCCCGTGAAAATTAGGCGAGAGGCCTCACACGCTCTTCACACAGCCATGTGTGAACAATCTCATACGTTAACACGTGTGAATGAAAAGAGAGGGACGTGCCACGGCTGTAAGTCGCAAGCTTCGGAGCTAAAAACTGTCTTACACACTACACTGCAAAAACAACCCGATTATAAATGGTCCAAATTAAAATTAATACATTAGACATCAGCAGCTTTCTTATTTTAGCATTTAATATCTTGTTCCTTGGTTAGGATTCCATGTGATTTTAGCTTGTTACTGATTAAATCAAAGCTTAATGTTAGTTGTTAGTTGTCTTATTGAGACAAAGTAAAGCCCTTTTTTTTTAGAAAAGAAATTATTTTTTCTAGTGCAAAACTTTCTTGCCAAGATTTCTTTCCAAATTTCCCAGAAACCAATTTTTGTCGGATATTTTGCGATGGACATACTGTATTTACTGTTTACATTTTTGACCTGCGGAAACCTTTGGCTCATTTTAGGTGATGAACACCATGCACTTGTTGTGCTTTTGTGTCCGCCGACGGGTTGTGTGTACACGTGGTGTCATTAGCCGTGTCATCGTCTCACCTTTCACAAGAAAAACGTGCAGGAAGCAACGGCATAAAATTCACACACAAAAACAGTCACACTACACACCCACAGAAACAAATAACAAATATTACAGTCAACAAGCATTCCACAATCTGTCTGGCTACGACAGCGTATTAAGGCCATACTGAAGATTAAAGAAACAGCTTTTCAGTATAAATTTGTAATATTGTGTGAAAAAAAGTTAGAATATCTCTTTTCTTTCACTTTTATATATGCCACCCAATTCTATCATCTAATTGCACTGCCATACGGCTTCAGTTTTTCATAAGAATCAACACGCCATAAAGCCTCCTAATATTCGATGCTAATTTGGTGCTGATGTGCCAAAGAATAAAGTATTTCCCTATTTGTGAAGCCTATAAAAGTATGGCTTTAAAACACACTCTAGATTCCTCATCTTGTCTCAAGTTGCTTTTGTTTGACTATATTCTTAAGAATCAAATGCAATATTGATGAGAACAAAGTTGCAATATTAGAAGAAAAGTCTAATATTTTGTTTTTCTTACTGAAAGCTGAAACTGTTTTCTTAACGTGACCTTAATAGTGCTGTACATTACAGCTAAATTAAATTAATAAACTACTGAAAAATCTAAAACACCTAAAATACAAACAAGATAAACAAAACAAGAACACACCATAGAGTGTACATATATATACACATATGCATCAAGTGACACCCTCTATCCTTAGACCCTCACATCGAGTGAGGAAAAACTCTTAACAAAAAAAAAAAAAACCTGGGAGAAAAATGGGAGAAACTTCAGAGGAGGGACAGACGTGCAGTAGGTGTCACATGTACAGAAATGGACTATATACACACAAACATGCAACACTGGATACACATACAAAATATATACATATATATATTATGACAGGAAACAGTTTGTGCTGCTATGGAAACCACTCTCTTATACCAAAGTCCATACAGAAAATCAGCATTTTTATATCACAGCACACAGGAGTTGTTGAGTCCCTGTTCCCTCCATCATTAAGATAAAATGTGTTCTTTTGTGACTTCAGGGTTTGGAAGCCTTCGGTTCCTATTAACCTTAGTGACGCAAACTTACCAAACGAGGCAGCAGTGGAGCACAAATCCCTGTGTGGCAGTGAGCTAAAAACCACCGTATTCCATTTTCTCTATAGAATTTGGTGAGGAGGTGACAAACTTCAGTCGGAAAAGACACGACTCAAGCAAGAGTTCATTGTATTTAGTGAGACTTTTGTACTTTATCGCTTTAATAGACCTAAGAGGTGGTTGCCAGGGTGCCACTAGTCTTTACTGACACTTTTAGTCCTCGTTATACATTGGGCTTTCAGGGTTTAATTTGTGGTAGGAGGAAAAAAAAAAAAAAAAAAAAGGTTGTTAAAAGAGCGGATATTTTTGGTTCAATTTAGGGTCCTCCAGGTTGCTTTTGCTTGGGGCCTCCAGAGTCCCGTAAAACACCTTTTCTAGTTAATCTATGCCCATAAACCCTACCTTAAAGTGTAGTTTTGTCAATTTTATGCTTGATTGTGCATTTAATTAGGGGGTTGTCCTGGTGGACGCATCATTTTTTTATTTTTTATTTTTGGCCTGGTGGCTGATATAGTTCAAGGAGAAACAACGAACTTCCTCCGTTTTTCAAAAAAGACATGACACTAATTTCCTTGATCCGTCAATTTAAATTGGTTAATAGTACATTTAATCTCCGTGTCGCAGTGTCATAGAGTTCAGTGCCAGTCAACTCAGGCTGTGCAGACACATGCTGCTTTGTCTGCCATATTGCCAGCGCCTCCCCGCCGCCGGATCTCATTGAAAAATGAATGATTACCAAGGTGGCTGTCGTGTCGTGTCTAAAAAAAGGCCCTTATAGCTGCAATCTGCTTAAATCTGGAGTCTGCTGGGTGTAAGTCTGTTTCGTCTGCAGGATGGGTGCCAACACTGCCGTTGTGAGTGTGGGCTCATCCCCCCACTGAGAAACAACAACACACACCTCACAAGTTAGTTATATTCTTCTTTGACAGGATTAATGGCAGCTCCCAAGTGCAGGTATGGAAAAAAAAAAAAAAACAACCTACAACTTCAATGTGACCATGGCAACCAAGTTAGAGAGAGGGAGCACTGCAGCGACTGCTGTCAAGATGTGGATTGGGGAAAAAGGACAGCGAGTGAGCGGGAAAAGTGTCAGCTGAGGACTTCTTTCATTCCATAGCCACTCTCTTTCTCTTTCTCTCTGTGTGTGTGTGTGTGCGTGTGTTGTGAAAACACCCAAACACACTCAGCGAGAGAAAACACACTCATCGTGACCTGAATTTCACCCCTCTCTTGAAACATCCCCACTGCAGAATTTTTTTCCCAATACAGGCCGACTGATGTGACACATTTCAGCAGTTTTTTTCTTTCTTTTTTAAAAAAAAAAAAAAAAAAAAAAAAAAAAAAAAAAAAAAAAAAAAAAAAAAAAAAAAAAAAAAAAAAAAAAAAAAAAAAAAAAAAAAAAAAGGAAACACAATTCCCACACTCACTGTGTTGTTTCACTGTAAATTCCTGTCACATCCGAAGCGTCTCTGCAGCGTCTGCCATTTTGGAGTTGGCACACGTCGATGAGGTCAAAAGGACACAAGGGGGAAAAGTTCTTTATATCAACAAGGCGTGAAGTTTATTAAAAAAAAAAAAAAAACACCCTTATCTAAGGAACCTTTTGATGTCGGGAAGTGTATTCAGAATGCAATGTATTCTTGACACACATTTTGAGGGAAAGCGTTGCCCCGGGAGCAGCACTATGAAATTGACATTAATAGGAAGTGAGGTAAGGGAGGATGATGGTGCTTCAGAATTTTCTGACTTTTTTTTTTCCAGGATGCAGCTCGACACTCTTGGCTGTTGCTCTAAGAAAAATCTACTTTTCCAAAACAACATTTCTGTTGACCTGACGCAACTGCTTATGCAACACGGCAATCATGGTTTGGCCTGTCTGTGCAGCACTTTGGAAGCTTTGATGAACACGAAATGCGATATAGAAATGTGTCGTCCTTAGGGAAGCTAATTCGCGAAATAAAATCTACTTTTTTTTTTTTTGGCGTCTCCCTTTAGGAGTCGCCACAGCAGATCATCTGCCACTATCTTGTTCTATGCCTTGTGTCCTCTTCTGTTACACCAACTGTCCTCATGTCATATCCGGCGTACGCCTAGTGCTGGTCCCATCCAAAACCTACCAGGGAGTGACAATTTACTGAATAGACACCAAAACCCCAAAAAAACTATGTCTTTCTGGAAAAATGAGCCTCTACGTCTTCCTTCACAACATCCATAAACCTTCTCGTTCAGGAAATAAAATAAAAATTTGAAAAAATAAAAAATGTTGGTCCAGTCAGAGTCAGGCTGCGATTATCACACAGCCTCGGTATAATCTCTGCCCTGATGAAGCAATACCGGCTGTGACACCACACAGCTAATGTCCACTGTCAGTTTCCCATCCCTGCAAGTAACACGCACACACGCACACACACACACTGAGCCATCTTTGGTTTCCCTTTCTGCACTAATCTCTCTCAGCATTATGCTAAAGCCCTGCTGCTCACTTACAACGAGACTGTCCTGGGAGCTTTGCTTTAACGGGATAATCACACAGACGATCAGATTGACATTTCAGACACTCGCTCCACTCGTTCCATCAATGGGGAGCTGCTGATTATATCACTAGATCCATATTAGACTTGGCAGATTATCATTTAGAGCAGTTCAGTCTTCATTGTGAAGTACTTGCGGATGATTTTCTCTTTTTCTTTTTTTTTTTTTTGCATGGTTGCAGCCGTTCCTTACAGTAAGATTAACACACATATAATTTGAATTCAATTAATTTATCCCCATTTAATCCCACTGAGGCCAGAGATACAGAGATTCTCTATTACTCCCCTGTTATTGTCAGTCCCTCAGTGGGGACGGCTTGCGAAGTAAATCCAATTATTTGACTTAATATTCACTTAAATGCACCGGGGGATCCAGTGTTGGTGTCCTCGCATGTGGTCATTTCGACCAAAAGGCTGGCGGAAAGAATCATTTCTCTTGTTTTTATTAGCCGCGTCTGCACTTGAAAGCAGCAGAAAGAGAGTGAGTCCAAATGACAATGTGACAGTTTGATTCAGCTTTTGTTTTGTTTTTGATTAACTTTTGCTGGTAGGGAGAGCACAAAGAGAATTTAGATTTCCTTAATTTGACAGGAGCCGACAGGATGTAACAAAAGCAGTCGGAGCGGATAAACAAAAATGGAGTCTTATTGACACTTTCTTATTATGTGAATTATAAAGTCTGGGTGCAGTCTCTTCATAATGCGCACAAAGAATGACTGTAGATTAGTTTAGAAAAACTCAGAGCCAATTATGTTTTTTGTCTTAAAGCCAGGGTCTGTGGGTGTGGAAAAGCTAGCAATATCAGGCTATATCACCCGTTTTAACCCAGGTTCAAATGGGTTTTTTGAACAGAGGGAATGTGTTTAGCACTCACTCCTGGGTCAATGACTCTAATGCACATGTGTGTTGGCTTTAGCTCTGATTTGATGACGACCTTTCAAGTGAATGCCTCAGGCAGCTACAACCCAGGAGGAGCCAGAGGGGCAAGCATGGAAGGACAGGCCCCTACATGGCATGTTCAATTATTCATCATCTACCGCTATATCCTCAACATGTGCCGATCCCAGCTGACACTGGGGAAAGGCGGGATACATCCTGGACAATGGAACCTTCACTCTCACATTCATTCATACAGTGAATTTAGTGTCCAGTTAACCTCTGCATGTTTTTGGACTGTGGGAGAAAAAAACAAGACCTCAGGGAGAACATGCAAGCTCTATACAGAAAAGCCCTCGGCTGGACTGGATTGCGAACCGAAGCCTCCCGTCCTGGAAGAGGGATCCCTCCTCTGTGGCTCTTCCTGAGGTTTCTCCCATTTTTTCCCCCCTTAAAATGGTTTTTTTGTGGAGTATTTCCTCACTCGATGTGAGGGTCTAAGGATAGAGGGTGTCACATGCTGTACAGACTGTAAAGCCCTTCGAGGCAAATTGTGTTTGTGATGCTGGGCTATATAAATAAAATTGACTTGACTTGACTATTTGCTGTAAGGTAACAGTACTAGACACTAATCCACCATGTGGCTACATGGCATGCTCCACTGACAACTTGAAGGTGTGGTTGATATTGGAAAAAGGCACCCATGGCTGGTGTAATGGAAAATCCTATATTTAACCATGTTTTCAACAAATATGTATCAACCTTTTATATTTGGCGTCTGAAAATGCCCTATGTAGCTCATGTGCAGGAACGCACATACTCATGAAGTCTTCAACTCTTCACCTTACAACTACACACAACTTGTTTCATTATAACCGATAAGATATACCAGCGCGGCCTTGGACAATTGCTGCCTCCCTAAAAAACTTCTCTCTCTTTCCCATAACTTTGCCTCCTCCCTCTGTAGCCTCTTTGTCTTCTTTGTCTAAGAAGCTGTGATTCACTCGACCATTTTGAACTCCTCCACAGACCACCTTGTGCTCTATAAACCTGTTCCTTCTGCAGAATAAAACACAAAAGACAACTGGTGGACTCTCAAAATGTCCTTATTTCCATCTTACCCGGGAACACGCAAATTTTCCACAACACTGGAGAAGGCTGGACTGAAAAACAGGAGAGAAGCACTAATCATAGTCACACAAGAGCAGGAGTATCAGACCAATAGAGGCTCTGGTCGACCACACCAGGCAAGACTCATGGTGTAGACTGTGTAAAGATGCCCATGAGGCAGTCCAACACATCACAGCAGGGTGTAAGAGAAGGTGTGCAGGATGATGCACCTCCAAGTATGGACTGTTGGTACCAGGACCAAGATGGAAGAAGCCTACAAAGGTGGCTGACAATACAGAGATCTAAGATCCTGTGGGACTTCCAGATCCAGACAGACAAACTAGTGGTGACTAATCAACTGGACACTGTGGTTGTTGAGAAGCAGCAGAAGAGAGAAATGGTAATAGATGTGCCAGTCCAAAGCGACAGCAACATGAAGAAGGAACATTATAAGCTTGAGAAATACAAAGGGCACCAGAGGCTGTAACCTCCAAACTGGGAGAGTGGCTGGAACAGATTCCAGGAACAACATCTGAGATCTCTGTCCAGAAGAGAACAGTCCTAGGAACAGCTTAGATACTGCGCAGAACCTTCAAGCTGCCAGGCTTCTGGTAGAAGACCGAAACTTGGAGGAGACACAAGACTGCCCAAGTGGACGAGAGGGAATCTTCATCATCATGTGCTCATGTTTCTCTGAGTGTAACTGTGTTGAAGGTTGAATGTTTTATTGACTTTTTTACACTAAACCTCAACTTTATCAGAGTTGTAGAACCAGGATTTAGATGCTTTTTCTTTTGTTACCTACTGCAGATTAAGCAGTCATAGTTTAAAAAGTGCTAGCCTTTTTGCCCACTTTGAGGCTGACTTTTTTTTTTCATCTTTCATCAATCTTGAGAAGCATTTATTGCATGTAGCACGCCACCATTTCCCTTTTCACTTCCTGCAAGTTTGACCTCAGCTGCCCACAGGCCACAGCCCAGCCCTTCTTAACTCTGCCTTGCTGTGTCTGTGTGATACATCCCTTTTCTCCTGTTCTGCGAGTGAATTACTGAAGCCTACGAAGACACAAATACTCCCATCTAAATAAAAAAAAAAAAAACACAAGAAATCTAAAATATCTAGCTGTTTCTCAACATCACAGGACAAAACGAATAACACCTTGGCCAATTATATTAGAAATCCATTTATAATAATATTATAGTTTCTGTTCAGGAAAGGCTGTCTAACATTAAGATAAAGTTTTGAACACAATTGTCGACTTAAAAAAGTAATTGCAGCCATCAGATGGACCCAGCAGATTAAGGTATCTATCAGAATCCATGGCAACAGATGTTTCCTTCCTCAAGCTGTAGAATATGTGAGTGTGTCCTAGAGTTTACACGTTCACTCATATCTTCCCACTTGTCCTCCACAGCACTGAATTTGACTTCACATGGAGTGACACTCCATTAGTGCAGGGCCAGTGGGCAGGGACACTGCATCTAAAGGAACTTGTGCTTTGTCCCAGCTGTCAACTGAGGTGGTGGCCACTTGGTAAGAAAGTGCAGAGAAGGACTGTACCTGCGGCAAGCAGGTGACCCGGAGTGATCTCTGCTCCTGCTCCACACTCTGACAGCGTGTCACTTCAGGATTGTTACCAAGACACACGCCGCCACCCACACTTCCCCACAGCGTGAGCACAGACTGAGATGTGTATGTGAGAGCGTATTGACAGTAACAGCTACTCGCCTCCATTAGGCAATGTCAGCTGCTCGTGGGGCTGTTTTCGCCGCTGAAGTTGGAGCGATCAGATTGTGGCAACGCAGCCATTTCCTGAGTTCTTATTTTTATCGGGGCACGAATCTGTTTGCAGTGCATGCTGTCAAGAGATGGCAGACACTCCCTGACTGATGTGTGCAGTCAGCCTTTTAATAGGTCCCAGGGCCATTAATTTGTTTACACAGATAAAAAGCTCAGACTTGCACATACAGCCGTTCATTTGTATCACGCACTCAAGCATGCACAGACACTTTTTAGTGGTTTGGTCTGTTTTGGTGTTAAATTAGTATTTCTTTAGGAGATACTTTAGGTTTTTTGAAGTTTGGTGGTTTTATAAGGCACTGACACACCAATTACATGTCTTACAGTGAACTGCTGGCTTAAAAGTTGACAATGAAGTCTTGTAAAACTGCTAACAATTACTGTATTTTACTCTATACAGGTCATAGGTTCTTGTTGTATGCCAATTACGGCAAATTGTTGCTTTTTCTCAGAGTAAAAAGACTGTAACTAACAGTAAATTAGTTTTACAACATTATTATTATATATTTTTTTTGTTTCAGATTCTCCTTCTCTAAGGGTCCCCAGAGTGAATGATCTGCACACACAGTTGGCAAAGATTTTCTTCCACTGGATGCCCAACCCTTGACCTGGCAACCTTCCAGTCACAAACCAAGTTCCCTTTCCACTTCTCCATGGGCTGCCCTCCAACTTGCAATATTATCTTGTCTTCTATTTATATCATAGAATTTACCTGGCAACTCAAGTTGGCATATTCTCATTCTCTATGAGACAAAAAATTTTTTGATGACATTATTGGTGCTTTTCCACCATACAGTTCTAGCACTACTTGGCTTGACTCAACTACTCAGTTTTATTGCATTTCCATTAGGGATAGTACCTGGTACCTGGTACTTTTTTAGTACCTGCTGTGGTGAGATTCCCACCAAACTGAGCTGATACGTATCTAGAGACAGCACTGCCAAAAACAGGCGATCATGAGACGAATCACAACCCTTTCTGCCATATTTTAGTTCAGTGACTGTGTCACTGAACTAAAATATGCGCTCTGGTCATGCAGGAAGCATTGAACAATTCTAAACAATGACCTCACCCACGTTGAGGAGGTATTATAAAGTAATGGAAAAAGCTGTGCCTGATACCAAATCGCGTAGAGTTGAGTCAAGTAGAGCAGAGCAGTGCCAGAACTATATAATGGAAAAGCGCCATATGTATCAGCCCTGGCAAGCTGCTCGTCAGAACAGAGGTAGCGTCTGACTGTGCTCATGTCCGATGTTGCCTCAGTTCTCCTCTATACTGAGCTGTCTTCAGTTAATCCTTAACTCACCACTGACCGCAAAGACTTCTACACAGGCTTTTGCAAAGCCTTGGTAACAGAAAATCCCTACCTTCAACCTAAGGAAGGTTGTTGATGCATATTGGTACACATTTTTAAGTGTTTATAAGGAAACCTGGTTCTATTGTAGTGGATATACGCAGTATAGCTGCACATTCACATAGACTGCACCTCTGGCGTAATGTAAGTGTAAGCAGGCTGGAGAGTCAAGGTCAGAAAAAGGTCACTGTCTCACAAACCTCCACATTTATCAGAGCAGACGTAATAACAAACAGTCAGAGCTGATATTAAATATACCTTGTGTCTCCTCCATCCTAAGGTCAAGGCTATGGCATGAGGAGCATATGGGGAAATATGTAAAAAAGCTCTGCAGTCTGCAGTGGTGTGTTTGACTGATGTGAGTATTCGCCATGAAAACACTCCTGCGGTGGGATGATTGGAAAGACTTTAAACCTTTCTTTATGTGTGTAGGTAGATTAAGGCAGTGATGGTACTCAGTGTGAAGCAGCAGCAGGTAGATAATCAGATACTGCACAACTTTTTGCAGGTCTAATGTTAGTTAGCCCGATCCTTGTATCATCTTCAGACGTGCTGTGTAAAGAATCCACCCTGTTGCCTCCGTGGCTTTTGAATGGCCCTCCAAGGCCGCCTGGCTGTGCTAATAATTAGCACGTGGCAGCTTCTGTTAAGGTTTTAAGATTTCCCTCCAAACTAAGCAACTACACTCAAGTGTGTGTAGATGAGAGGGACAGCATAAGCAGCTTACCTGATTAGATGAAATGATGGGAAGACGAGCATTACTGCCAGTAAAAGCATTTTGCCAAAACAATATTGTCGGGCTCCAAATTTCAGCTCCTGTTCAAGCAGATTGTGATTGGTGCATATGGGAAAAATTAGACTCATCTGTTCAGTTTGATGGTGAGCCTTTCTCAGCCGAAGCCTGGCGAGTTACTACTTCTTACTCACCACCCTGGATGACATGATGATGATGATCATTGTTAATAGTGTTATTGACTCTGCAAATACAATTGTGACACAACCATTCCAGGTCTCTATATCTCCTCCATCTTCTTCTCTCCTTCCCATTCTTCTTCACACCACCACAAGTATGAGAATTGTTTCATGACTAAATAAATATTCTCTGATGACAATAAATAAAAGGGGGTTGAAAACATTAAAAGCCTTGATTTAAAAATAAATTAAAGTAGCAGCAGACTAGTGGCATTTATACAGGTGTGGAAAAATGCTCAGTATGTTCAAATCTTCTGCCAGAAAGTGTTGTTAAGTGATGTTAAGTCTGCCTGTGAAGGTTCTCAGGGCCGGCAAAAAAGAAGCTGATAAACCATTCTTGTGGAAGCGAGGAAGAGGAACCGACTGTGTGACCGAGAGAGGGGCCGCACGTGAGGAAACATCGGAGCGGCTTTTTCCGAATGGTGCGAAATGGAAAACACAGAAGCACGCACAACAGATGGTGACTGGCATGAACAGGGCTCCACCGGCTCCATTTGAAAACAAATGCTCAGAGCCAAAAGATGGGAATGTACAGACTTAGCCTGGTCATTCAGATTCAATTACACTTAGTGGTTTAAAGACTTGAAATTAGAAATTAAGTTGAGCAAATAGGCAGTCAAACGGAAACGCCTTGATTTTAATGACAGTTGCAGCAGACAGCATTAATTCATGTGCTTGAAAACATGCTCAGTATTGTATTATTCACACAAATGGTCAACTTAAAAATGTTTATTTTAGGGCTGGGGCTATCGCGTTAATTATGATTAATTAATTACAGAAAAAGTAACGCGACCAAAAAATAAAAAATAACGCATTTAATTGCAATTTATTTTTGCACTCCAAACAGCGCGGGACGTTTAGATTATTTTTTTTTCATCGAGTCCCACCACTAGTTTATTTCAATGATGGTAAGATATCTGTGACACTCCTCAGTCAGGCGGGTCATAGTCATCTTCAGGAGTTAGCTACTCCTTTCAAACCTCCCTTCCTGCTTTTGTGGGGCTAATGTATTACACCCACAAAGCACAACACACCTCTACGCCACAGGGGGCAGCACAGTGAGACATCCGACTAACTGAGGGGGAAGTGGAACATGCAGTAAGGTCATGCTACGTTCACTTTAGTGTCATCATTTGGACAGTTTGAAAAAAAATAAAATGGTGACATTTTTATTAAGCCGCTTAATTGACACAATTTTAGGGAAAATGTCATGGAGCTGCTGTCCATCTGTTTCCAGGTATGTCCCATTTGAATGTAAGCTGCTAAATTTTGATAATGAGCTCAATACAAAATACCCTACATTAAAATTCCGAGACAGTACAAAGGAGGAGAGAATTAGTCTTTTTTCAAGGCTGAAAATCCTGTTCAAAATTGCCCAGGAAAAAAAAAAATAAAAAAATAAAATAAAATAAAAAATCCCCACACAATATCACCTTTACGCACTTCATTCTCAATTAAACTCTTTAAAAAAAACTGTCCCAAAAACAAACCTCCAATTAAGATGAGCTGATATGCATCTGTCAAGATTTTCCCACCTAGAAAGTTTTCACTCCACAAAGTGATAACAAACAACAGTGGAATGTATTTTATTTTATTTTATCATTTTTTTTTCCCTCCCCCTCCCCCTCACCCACGTCTCACTGCACAGTGACAGCACCAGACTGGTTAATGTTCAGGGAGCAAACTTCTCATATTGAGTCAAGCCTGTCACTAAATAATAAAGGTGTACAATCTGCTGTGTCAGCCCACTTATTGATATGCATAGTACTGTATAGAAACTGTGAGAGTTTACATCAAATCACAGGGAAATGAGGGCGTTCTAACTCATTAATTGTCGCTTACACTTACATCAATGGACACAATATTGAAGGAAACGAGTCTTATTTATTGTCTAGCGTTCTAGACGAAAACACAGCACTCTGTTCATGTTTTGCATAGCATTGCACACAGACTTAATCTATTTTATGGCCTGATTAAACAAATTACTAACTTCAAGTTCTGTCCGGGGTTGTACAAAACTCACAGCCACAGGTTTCCAACACCCCTTGCATATTGTAGTCTTTTGATCCGTGTCAGTCTACTCCCACGTTATAAAGAGGTAGACCGGTGTCTCGCCAGTAAATCATCTGCTCCATCATTCTTTTTACAACAGCTGGCATCCATAATCTTGCACTATTGCCCCCTCCTTCTCTTCTTTTTTATTTTATTACAGCAGTTGTTGTCTGCTAACCAGTGTAAATGCAGATTTCAGATGTGGGTCACTTTTGAAAGAAAATGTAAGCAGTAAAAATAAATAAATAAATGAATACAAGTCAGAAAATAGGCAAATATATTGGAACTGGGCATGGAATTCTGCAGTGCAAATGCAGCCTATAAGTGTCCTCACTTAGAATATTGTACAAGAATGTGTGCATGTGTGTGTTTGAGACGCAGACAGTGATTCATCTGTAATGGTGTGTTAGTACTGTACAGTATATCCCTCTCCAGGCAGTCATGGAGACAGTCCCACGCTGTTTGCATGGAACATGCCCTCTGCTGCTGCAGCTACGGCCGCCGTGCCCCTGGTAGCTATTACAAATGGAAAACAGTCAATGTCAGCTGAGATGGAAAAATCTATGGATATCATGGTAATGGCGCCCACAGCTCAAAGGATCTATTTCTGTCCTTGAGCAGCCAAAGCTGAACCGGCCAAACACTGTTTAAAGTCTCCTCTGACTCACTGAAAAAGCAATCATACTGTAGATTTTTGGTCAAAAAATGAGGATAAATCCTCATGCAACAAAGTGGAACATTTATTCATGTGGTAAGAACTGACAGACAAAACAGAGCAATAAGCTGTTGAACTCTCACCGAAAACACTAGACGATAATGAAAATATATATATAAAAAAAAAAAAAAACGAAGAAAGAGCTCGACACGTGTAGTGTAAGCCGTTTTATCAGATAATCTTCGGCACATTCCACTAAGATGAACTTTATTTGCCTCTACGGGGCACTAATCCAAAATGAGATATCCAAAAACACTCATTATGGGATGTTGTTTTAATTCTTTTTTGTGTGAGAAAGCTAATTACTTGCACATTTTTTTTTATTTTTAATTTTATTTCATCTTTCATTTATGATTACACAGTCATACCAGCAATCTGAGTAATGGATATCAAGGGAAAACAAGGTCTCAGAAGCAGAGTGAAAATTAAAACCCTCAGTTGGGATCCGTTTAAAACAAAAAAAAATATGGATGGGAGTGGAGCTGCCAAAACACACGAGTGAAAACGTGAACACTGCACACGGACACATGTCAGGGAGGTTTGGAAAACACATGTTTGGCATCTATGGCTTCATATCTGTCAGTGGAGACTGAGGTTGCATGCAATTAATACACGGGCCCCCGAATTGACATGCAAGAATTTAACAAAATGTACTTTTTTTGGTGTGTGTTGGTTCATGATATGTTGACATGAACACAAACAAAATGGCTAGAGAGCAAAATAGAGCCATACCAGGGAGGACACATCACATGTTTCAATCCTTACCAGGGAGCAAACTAGGGAAGTAATAAATGAATAGATGAATCAACCGATCAATGAAGAAATAAATGAATAAAAGGTGACTTTGCACATTGTAGACGACATGTTTTTTATATCAGTGTTTCCCAAACCTCCAAATGATGATGATGTTGTTCTCAAATGTCTTACCTTGTCCACAAACCAAAATGATTCTGTTTTTTTTTTTTTCTTTCTTTGACTTCTTTATCATATGGAGCAAAGAAACCAGGAAAAATTCCCACTGACGGAGGTGAGAAATCTGATGAGTAAAAAACACTCATACAGATGAATCGATCATCAAAATATATGACTGTTAACTTAGTAATAGATTTATTATCGAGTAATCATTGCTCCCAATTTTTATAGTGTGCAATAAATGGATGTGTACATCTACGGGACCCCAAAAGGGACATTGGAATTTGTCTTGTGCTTTCTTTCACATGCCAACCCAGTTGCCAGAATAATACGTTCCCAAAGCAGATTTCTGCAAACATTTTATACCATGAACCACCTGAGAAAATATTGAGTAACATCCATTATCACCAACGTTAAAATATAGTGGTGTAAGTAGGCCAAGCAAAGTCAACTAACAACTTTTCACAAGAGGCAGATTCATTCTTACATGTACCACACATGTACCACCGTAGTGATCAAGTGACTGAAAAGTATTATTAGTGTCACATATGTACTGTAAATTAAAACATTCCGCCCATTCAATCGAGCCTGTAGATTTCTGCGAGTTTTTTACACTACAATATGTCAACCATGGCCTTTACATCACAACGCACAGCGTGTCGCTGATCCACTGCTGCCTCCAGCAGTAAGTTCAAATGTGTTATTTTTTGATTTTGACGATTGAAATGTGGGTTGCACAAACTTACCAAACAAGTCACCAGTAAACCAGAAGCTTCTGTGTCGCCCCACAGGCTCAAACTGCCGATTTTCTGTTGGAAGACACAGTTTACATTGTTATGAGATAAAGTGCTACACAAGGTGAAGTGGCTAAAATCAGTTTTTATGTTTTAGTGTCCCCCATTGGCAGCCCAGTTTTCACTGACTGTGCATGCACAAGGGGGGCACAGTAACCAGTGTTCTAAAAAAAAAAAACCCTAACTATGCCTTTAACAGGTTGGAATTGGAAAATTGAAAAGCTCCATTATCATTATATACTGCATACAACAAAGTAGCAGGTGCTGCTTTTAAAAAAAACGTGTAGCTGTGACACTTCACAGTCTTGTCTGCATTAATTCACACTTTGAAAAAAAAAAAACAGAACAATACATAAAAAGAAAATAAGACAGAAATATTGTTCAGAAGAATAACCAATAATAATGTATAATAATAGAATAATAATAACTCTTTGTTGTGTTTGTGGATGGTTATTAAAACAAATCCATATTTAAAAATTACATCTGTGTTTCCACAACACAACACTACCAGAGGCTTCAATTCCATAGGGTAAGGGCATTGCCACAACATGATTTGATTAAGTAAGGATGAGAAAGGCCAGAATTTGACCCATAGTTTTAAAGATACTGAAACACTTTGACCTGCCAAAATAAGAGTGTGTGCGCAGGCTGCAGCCAGAACTGCTTTAAACCTCTTTGCATTGACTTGCACTACATTTTACAATTGATTTTTTAACATATTTTTTAACTTCTTACATTTACTTATGCACTTACAATGGTGTGGCTGGATGGTATGTTAGCAGTCTTTCGTGCCTGTTTGTACACTGAGCTCCTCCGACAGCAGCTTCCTTTGAATCCAGCCGACCACCTTTGACCTAATTCTAGTGCTTTATTTGTTATCGTGCCATTCGCCCATTCACACCCATTAACACGGTGCCTATGACAAGCGATTTCAACATTGAAGGATACAGGAGAACGAAAACTGCGATGTCATTCTCAGTAGTCAAAGCTACAGTTACAGATATCTGCGGTTCAGTGTTTACTAGTCAGAATGGAAATGGAAAAGGACAATGTGGCAGATGTCTTCAGTTGAGTTCTGAGTAAATAAGGCTAAAATGCTAATGACTCTATGACCTGCATGGATCAGAATCTACACTGAAATCATATCTAAATAAAGATTATTATTATTACTATTATAATAATAATAATAATTATTATTTTTCTGGAAAGTTTCTGGAAATAACCCTCAAAAATCCCCCAGCAGTGTATCCCTACTTCCGGTTACTGCTCTCAACATGTCTGCCAATTATAGCGGGAAAACGTCACTCTCTCATCTCCCAGAAGTTGTCCAAGACGATGTGCAACTCGTGAACAAACAGTGGCTTGAATTCTGTTGGAAGCTTGGCCTCCATTTGCCTGATGGTTTTGGCAGTCGCGGGCGTAGTTATGGTCAGTAGCGGGTTCTGAGCTTCGTAACAGTCGGCTGTTCGTCCTCTTCCTCCGCAGGTGTCCATTAGTTACCGTGTCTTCCCCCCAGCTATTACACAGAAATCGGCTTAGAGTAGCACCCGTTTTTAGCCTCTTCCACCCACTTCTTGAGATGTGCACCCTCTCTTTGTCACAGTGCAAGCTGCACACAATATTAATACTAGAATATTAAAAGCAGGACCTTTGCCCCCCCCCTTATAACCTCCCCCAAATTTTATGGAGGTGTTCGTCTGTGGGAAAATCGTGAAAACGAAGGTACTGCCGTCTTTGTTTGGATCTTGAGCAGCCCAGTACGCTGCAACCGCACCGGCGAGAGGAGGCGGCCATAGTTTATCAAGTAACTCGGGTAACAAGTGCGAATACACTGGTCTGCGATTTAGCGGAAATGGGAACCAGGAAGTGTGAACCAAACCCCTATTTTGTTCATTTTATTTTATTTTGATGATTTGACGCCCCTCTGTTTCTCTTGCAGAGCAAAAATCCTCTCTGAGACGTCTGAGTCTGGCTCTTGACGACAGACACTGACGGTTCAGCAGCTGCTGAGCTGTTATTGTTTCATGTCGAGGAGCATGAACCGCCTCTGACAGCTCTCTCTCTCTCTCTCTCTCTCTTCAAGTGTGGGCAGTGTGTGCTCCAGTTGACCAGTGTGTATGTATAATTCTCTCTCTTATTATCACCCGGCAGCAGGACGTCTTTATCTCCTGCCATTGGCCGCGCTCTTCGTCCTGACTGGCTGCCGACTCTGCGGCTCTGGCACGGCATCACAGCAACCATTTTGGAAAGAGCTCCACCTCCTGACACTCCTGGGGGTAGAGCTGAACTTCTGACCCTCTCCTGTCTTGGAGACTATGACTGTTCTCTAATCCCGTCGTCCCTTTTTAACAAGAAATTAAGATAGGAAAAAAAAAGGAAAGTATAATAAAATATAACAGGTCTAATGTTGTGTTTGGCTCATCTCCCTTGCAGAAACCCATCATTCCTGTGGAGGCTAGTGAGAGGCAGAGGAAAGATGAGTGGGCTCACTTTTAGCCACCTCTGCTCACCATCTGTTGTATCAGCCCGTGCGTAAATTAAGCCCGTTTCGGCACGTGAAAGCTGCAAGAACAGGCGAAGCCGAACGCAGCTGAGCGAGTGACCGAACTAATCCCCCTCAACACATGGGACGCCGCCGACACCGGCTCTAATTGATTCCCGAAAATAACCGTGGCTGAATGCGCGAAGGCAATGAAAGGTTTGAGATTCCTGTGTGGGTTGAGTCAGCAGCAGCAGCAGCAGCAGCAGCAGCAGCAGCCAGAATCTCAGGGTGCTACTTACACATCTCAGCCCTTACTTGGGAGATTAGATCTGAAGATTGGCAATGTTGCAACAAAATAAATAAATAAATAATACATTTAAATGTGTGCATTGAATGCCTCAACTCCCTTATAGCCACAAGCATTTTCATCCTCTGGCTTTGATGGACTGCTCAATTTCCCTCCTCCTCTCACTCACATCATATATTTATAGAATCTCTTTCAGGATAAGAGATTATGATGCTTCCCCACAAGGACAATCCTCCACTTCTGTAAATACACACACATATATATATATATATATATATATATGTACTGTATATATATTTTTCCCTTTCCCATCCGCGCCAGACACCCCCCCCCCCCCCCCCCTTCCCCCCCGCGCCGGCCCCCCCCCCCCCCCCCCCCAAATTACATTGTTAGAATTTCCCTCCCAGACATTTGTAACTTTGCCAGCTCATGCCTCGAGTCTCAGGACAGACCAGATGTTGGAAATAAGGAAATAAGGAGCAGCACCTTATGTATGTTCAGTGCAATTGGTCCCTCTGCATTCTCAATGTATGAAGCACAATACAAGCACTATAGTGCTTACATTGAGAATGCAGAGGGACCAATTGAAAGCTGAATTAAACAGATTTTTTCTAGCTCAATCCAGTCAATGCAATGTTAAAAATCAGTTAAAAATTCCCTTCAGGGGTTGCGGTATGACAGGGACTTACTTTTCCCACGTCTTCTGGGATTGTTCAATATTACACAAATTCTGGGAGAAGGTGAAGCAACAAATATGTGAGGTTTTGAATTTAAATAGACCAATTGAACCAGAGGAACTAATTTTGGGTACTGTATCGTTAATGGATTTCGGGAAAAAACGGTGGGTATATGCTCAGGGTTCTTTTATTGATTGCACATAAAATGCTCACAGTATATTGGCTTAAGCCCCATCCACCCACACTGGACCAGTGGTCTCAAAGGCTTAAGGATCTAAATTGCATGGAACACATAACGGCAAACCTTCGACTCCAGACGGACTTCTATCTTGAAAAATGGTCACCTGTTATAAAGTATTTGGAAAAGTGAGAATACTGTCTCTGTTCAACTGGGCCGGATGGTATTTTTATTTATTTTTAATTTTTTTTTTAATATTATTACTAGTACTAATTAGACCTACAAAGAATATACTTACACCTCTTTGTTATTCGATTGTCCTTGTATTTAGTATTTTGTCAGTTTGATAACAATATGAGTATTGATACTTGTGATGTGTGGGACTCTGTCAAGGAACTTGTTCTAATAAAAGTTCAAGAAAAAAAAAAAAAAAAAAAAATCCCCTTCAAGCACTTCTTAATTTTTCTATTTCGGAGTACCGGCACTTTTACTTGCATAATAAAATACTTATCTGTCAACAGAGTATCATTTCTAAGTGTGCATTATGTGACTTAATGTTTAGAGGTTTTATTTATTTTTGTTAACAAGAACAATATCTATTGCAAGTATTCACAATGTAACTAATTTAAACTTATGATTAGATATATTCACCGACCTCTTGCCACATTTGTGTCCTGAAAGCTGAAAATGAAAAAAAAAAAAAATATATATATATATATAGATGATGTGAACAGAACTACTGTCATCTGGTATTTTTTATTTACTGAGCATTTTCATAATTTATTGTTTAATGGGTTTAGTACTACTGACAGACATATATGCCTCATATGGATAAGGAAAGTACTGGCATCTTTTTCCTACTTCCTAAAACCGATTCACAGTGTGATGATGGCAGAAGAATGACAGCGTTCAAATTATATAAGCCTCCTATATAAGCCCCGTTTTTACGGCAGAAAGGAACGGTCGTAATCTCCAGAATAATAAAAAAAGAATAGCACTCACCTTGTTTTTCCTGGTATGCTTATTACAGCACAATGTTACTGTATTACATTATTACAGTACAACACAAAGCTCTTTTTACAATCAGACATTGTCACCTTGTCGCTCTCCTCTCATCATATTAAATAATCCTCTGCTGCTTCTCTCCTTTCACTTTCGTCTCGTCTCATCCCGTTGCTGACACCAGTTAATGTGTTTCAGAATCTTTCTGTGTCAGCCTGCAGTCTCCGGCGCTTTGCATTGGGACTGCAGTACCTCTTTTATACACGGACGCTCACTGTTGTAAATATTTTACATATAGGCCCTTGACACATGTTAAATACATAAAACTATAGCCATTATTGGCCAAATCAGGCACCGCAATCCAAAATCCAAATATTGGGTAGCGTTGCCTCTGATCTGACTCAAGACTGTCATGGGTTGCAAGTTCCCAAAAGATCAACAACTATATGTGGTGTTACTTTGGGTGTCTAATGGCATGTTCCAATTGTAGTCAAAATTGGAATACGGAATTATCCGTGTTGGGCAGGAACACCCTCAGAACTCAGATTTACATTAAACAGAGACTTGCAGCTGCAGGATTAAGGGGGAAAAACGACGTACATTTTGAAGTCGGTGTCACAGCCTATTCTCACAAAACTCAAATTCAAAACTTAGCTTGTGTGCCATACGAATGTTTTTGTTTCCTGTTGGCTTCTCCCTGTGCAGGGGTCACCACAGAGGACGATATGCAAACTTGATGTGACAAAGATTTTTTTTATGCCGGATGCACTTCCTGATGCAAGCCTTCCATTTATCCAGGCTTGGGAGGAAAAAAGGACATTAGATGTGGCCCCTACTTGGGTGGAGTTAATGTACAGTGTCCAATGGGGATTGGGTACCTCGCTCAAGAGTACCCCAGCCCACAACCTGGAGGGGATTCAAACCAGCAACCCAAATTCTCATCCACTCACACACCATTGTCATTTAATGGCTTAATACAGTCAATTTTGTACGTAATGTACCTTTAACCACAATTTCATGATCAACTCACCCTTTTCTTCTCCCACCTGAAAGCCTAATAGCTCTTGACATTTTAATGAGACCATTGAATCAGATAACAGAAGGTGGTCTACTGATGAATGGTTCACACTGAATCGACAAAGCACCCACTTTTTGCTGCTATAAATAGAATAACGAATTAATTCAGTGTAACAAAATCTCATACACGACTGTCTTTTGACTTTTGGCTGGTAGCATGTGGCCTCGTTACGGGGTTTCCTACCATAGTGGAGTGTCACACTCATGTACATAATATAGCTGGTCATAGTTTTTAAGGGACTTCTCACTAACCTACCGTGGACTACAGTGACCAGCGTGGGGCAAGCACAAGCACATTGGGTTACAACTTTACATGAAATATTCTATATAAATAAATATAATAAATATAATTTTTAGTAGTATTACGGGGTTTACAGCCTGATTATATGGAGGAAAACACAAAAAATTAAGTCTCATGGTTTTGTTTTATGACTTCCTCTTATGTTTTAAAATGTATCATTAATATTTTTAATTTAAATAACTGAAAACAAGTCTTTTTTTAAAAAAAAAATCATTTTTTATTACCTCTAATTGATTACATTACTGCACTAGTGCAGTGGAAAATCACTGCTTTAGCAAATATCCTTGGAAATCCCCCTTTTTTCCCCATCTGTTGCACTGACGGCTGTATATTGCTTTTACGGCCACAGCATTTCAAACTTTTTTTTTTTTCCCAGTGTTGACATCTATTAACGACTCACTCAGCTCTGAGGTAATCAATGGTAAATCTTCAGCGCACATGAATACATTAATATCTGATGTGTGACACGCTGCCTCTGGATACAGCGACCTAATTAGCAAGTGCTGCACAGAGGCGGGGATTCAGTTCACATGTGAGCGAGTGAGTGAGTGAGTGAGTGAGTGAGTGAGTGAGTGGGGACTCACTATCACCATCTCCTGTTCGACACTACAGTTACGATTGTTCTTTCTTTATTTCTGTCAGATTTATTCCCATACATGTAACACTTTCAAAACAACACGTTTCTACTCTATTTTTATATATTTAAAGCTGCAGTATGCAACTCCGGCTACCAAAACAATGCTAGTGTTGCTCCTTCTATCCACCCAACGTGTGCAGCTTATATCAAATGAGAACAGTACCAACATGATCTCCCTCCCTGTTTATTACCTTATTATCTAAACAGTAAAGCTCTGCCACTCTTGTATGTAAAGTCGCTAGTCGAAGATTCGCGCCGCATCCACACCGTTAGCGTTAGTGTGTGTGTAAGTGCACAGATGCGTACCGCGTGGGTGGCCGCTGTTGGTGGTGTAAGATAGTATACTCACCACACGACACCACAGTATAGTATAGTAGTATTCATTATTTAGAAGAGTAGTTTCTTATTTTCAGTAGTTAGTAATAGTTGAATAAAGTCTGCCTCGCCATTAATTTTGTTTATTGTGTGTTTGTATGCTGCCCAGTTCATACCAAAACAATACAATTTATTGCTCCTTAAAAAGACATAAAATGTATACTGAGCATAATTTTATGTAGCCCATTGGTCCGGCCCTCAACAATATTTAAAGTATCTCCTATGGCCCCTTGGGGAAAATAATTGCCCACCCCTGCAGTAGACCATGAAGACATCCAGAAAATTTTTAGTGCTTTTAGCTGGAAGAATTTACCCCTCAGCTTCGCACAACATGGTGTGAAGCCTCTGGCATGAGTCACCATGGTAATAATAATAATAATAATAATAATAGATACACACAATTGTAAAAAGAAACAGGAGAGCAAACTTATTTAAAACTTGAATTAAAAATATTCACCACTGTTTATTCACTCACCAGATGTGTAAAGATTTGAACAGACCTGATGAATATTTCTGTCAATATATATAATATAATAGTTTGTGAAACTTGGCGACTTTGTCACTACATTTATGGACTTTGGATTGATTCAGATATTTTATATCCTTAAAAAAGAAAAAAAAAAAGAAAAAAAAAAAAAGAAAACGTCACATAATTACCATAAGCAAGAGTTTTATTCAAAGCAGTGGGAACGTCGGCGGTCACAGTCACCTTGCTGCGGGTACCTCCACTCAGCAAGCTGCTCCGAGGCTCAGCACAGCAAGACAGCACGTTCCAATAACAGAGGCGATCAAACACACTTTAAACAAGGAGAGATTTCGTTCATTCATTCATCCATTCATTACTTCTTCAAAGAAGGTTATGTTTTGTGACTGTGTTTGTCTGTCTGACTGTGAGCAGCATAACTCAAAAAGTTTTTGATGACATTTTCTGGGTATGTGGGTAAAGAACAAAGAAGAAGTGGAATAATTTGATTTTGGTGATGATCCAGTACAGATTACAGTTGATGCTGTTTGTGAAACAACTATGAACCTTGAGGGACAGATTTAGTTTGTGGTTTCTTCACATATGACCCCTGAGCCTCAAATCTCTATGACTGTAATATGTTTATCACTTGGATTGACTGCCTGTTCACTGAACTGATTTGCCTCAATGTACAGGACATTGATGAGTAGCTTGTTGTTCAAAACGTAGCAGAATTAAGGATGGAGTGTTTTTTTTTTTTGGTTTGGATTTAAAAGGTTGGTAGACTTGAAACCTCAACAGGAATTACACACATGAATCAAGCGATTTCTGTAACTTTCAATGAGACTCTTGCACCTGTCGACAGGTATTTTGGCCCACTCCTCAACTTGCTCCAGCTGCCTCAGGTTTGGAAAGGTGCCTTCTCCAGACTGCATGTTTCAGCTCCTTCCACAGATGTTCAATAGGATTATTATCAGGGCTCACAGAAGGCCATTTTGAATATTCCAATGTTTTGTTCTTAGCCATTCTTGGGTGTTTTTAGCTGTGTTTAGGGTCATTATCCAGCTAGAGGACCCATGTCCTGCAATTAAGACCAAGCTTTCTGACAATGGTCAGCGCACACTCCAGAATGCCTTGAGATTTTATTCTACCCTGAACAGATTAAAGTCGCCCTGTGCCAGAAGCAGCAAAGCAGCCCCAGAACATAACTGAGCCTTCAAGTTTCACAGTAGGTACTGTGTTCTTTTCTTTTTTATGCTTCATTTTTGTGTCTGTGAACATAGAGCTGATTTGACTTTGTCAGTGTCATTTGCACCAAGAAAGTGCAAAAAGTGCAAGAGACTTTGTGGCTCATCAATGTACATTTTAGCGAATTTATGATTTGCATTCAACAGTGATGTCCTCCTCGGTCGTCTTCCATTAAGTCCACTTTGGGTCTTGACACTTGGCACTTTGGTACCTTGACCTTGGTTTTCACCTCTAATCTCTTTGGAATTTGTTCTGGGATCTTTGGTAACCATTCGTATTATCTGTCTCTTCAATTTATCATTAATGTTCCTCTTGCAGCCAAATCCAGGGAAGTTGGCTGCAGTCCTGTAGACCTCAAACTTGCGCAACTGTCATCACAGGAACATCCAGCTGGTTGGAGATGGTCTTATAGCCTGTACCGTTAACCTGTTTGTCTATAATTTTCTCTAATCTCCTGAGACAACTCTCTCTCCTTAGCTTTCTGTGGTCCATGTTCAGTGATACCAAAACAGACCATGATACCAAACAGCACATTGACTATGTTTCACTCTAAACAGGCAGACTCGTGATTACAAGGTTGAAGACACCTTTGATGATAGGACTACCATCATTTGTGTTGTTTCATTGGTTTGCTTTTTAAAATTATTCTGTTCAACCACAATTCAAAAGCAATGCCTAATTTTCAAAATTACAATTTTAGTAAATATTAATGTTTTATAATCAATTTCACTTTATTACAGTGACCACTGTGGGTATTTCTTTCTTTAACTGAAGGGTACCAACAAGACTGTCCACATATGCAGGTCTTGTGTGTTTGCGGCTTCATTCTGCTTGGTTTTGAGTCTGACACTTCCTAAAAAGCCAAGTTCTTCTTGGTTTAGTTTCTTTAAGGTTATCAGAAATGTATTTTGGCCTCAAGCAGCTGCACTTTAAAATCTATTCTATAAGGAACTGGAACCTAGTGCAAAGATTTATGAGCAGGACTAATGCACTCACTGTGACTGAGGTGAGATGTGATGATGTGTTTGGGAGGAGGTAGGAATCTGTCAAGCTGGAGATGAAGGTGTGAATACGTTTATTTAAAAATGACTGGACTGAAAAAATCATATCTCTGTCAAAACTCATTGGACAAAATTGGGAATGTGTATGCAGGGTCAGACATGCTACCATCTACCACAAGTTTCGTCTGGATCTTATCTAGTGTACGGATTGGGCGGCGATTTGAATTTAGAGGAATTATATAGGAAGTATATAGGAAGTTCTATATAACAAGTCCTATATAACAAGCTTTGAGGTGTTTATCTCAGCGACATCTTAACAGATCAGGATGAATTCTGTCATGTGTATGTAAGATGGTAATCGCTATAAACAGGTAAAGTTCTATACTGATCCAGGAAGTCTTCTGGAGCCAGTCGGTCAAAACATAAAAAATTAAGATGCCACTATGCAAAAGGTGAGAAATTGTCTTGGCAGATGTCTGTGCCCTCTGAATGTGCTTGTTTGTGTGATAAATGCAATATACACAAAATAAATACTAAGCAAAGCATTTTTTGGAAACACGTTGTAGAGTATTATAACTTTACGATTCTTTATTTGTCCATGACAGAGAGTGGACATTTCATCCAATGTAACCTTTAAATATAAGGTGACTGATCTTTTTAATCCCCCAGTTGGGTCAGCCTTTCAACAGAGTGACAAACACAGAGCGGATTAAGAGGGATAGAGAGGTGTGCTTCATGGAAATATAGTTTTGGAACGCTCACGTTAATGAAGCTAAAGCAGAGTGAAAATACAGGATGTCCTTGAAATGAACTCACTTCACTGTGACGTTCTGAAAGTGTAGAGAGCCTGGTATTCAAATAAAAAGATTATACAGTTCATGAATGGTATATTTCAGGAGGAGTAATGGACCCAAAGTGAAAGTGTTTTTTCCACTAAATTAAAGATTACAGAAGTTTCCAAAATGAAAGCTGCTAGTTGAATAAAGCCTCCTCCATCCTAAACCAGGATAAAGCCGGGAACACTGGATGACTGTGGCAGTTCAAACCCCATGTCCTCCAGTCCTCATGATCATGTGTCACTGGGAGAGACACACACATAAATTGCTCCTGAAGGCAACATGTGAATTATATGCTATTAGGGGAATTTAAGAAAGATTAGCCATACAGTGGATTTGTGGCTAGCACCGTTGCTTTACAGCAAAAACACCCAGGTTTCATGGCCAACTTCAACTGAGGGCCTTCAGTGTGGCGTTTGCATGTTCTCCCTGGTGTGCATGGGTTTTCTCCCGGTTCTCTGGGTGCTCCGTTTTCCTCACACTGTCCAAAAACATGCAGAGGTTAATCGGATACTCTAACTTGACTGTAAATGTGAGTGTGAGAGTGAATTGTTGTTCTCTGTGGGTTGACCCTGTGTATGCTGCCTGTGGTAGACAGCCTCGCCATCTTGACAGTTGGTAACAGCATCAGAGGCCAATGCCACAAGTTAAAAGTCAGTTTTTTTTGTTTTGTCCGAGCTTTAACTCATTAGCACAAACACACTCTGTAACAACTGTTCTCAGGCAAAGCAATCTGTATAATTGACCTTGCAGGGCAGCCAATGGGGGGTTACCACTTCAAGTCCCCACCAGGTCAAGGGCTGGGTACCCCGGAACAAGGTACCCAATCCCCATTGCTTGTTTTTAATTGGACTCTCTTAATTGACACAAGCCAGAAAGAGGTGGCTCCTCGTGTCACTCACAAGCCTGGATAAAAGGGAGGGTTGTGTCAGGAAGGGCATACAGCATAAAAGTCTTTGCCAAATCAAATATGATGGTCACCGCTAGAGAGGGAGAAGCTGTGAGAAAAAATAAATACCATATCATATCATTTGGGAAAAACCTTTTTTCCAAAACACTATGTCTACACAATCCACCGCCTCTGCAGTGACTTTATAATGCCTGAGAACAGAAAGAGATAATGACTGTCATTTCTGTCAATGTATGCTGCATCATGTTTAGCTGCACTAAAACACAAACAGCAGCGATGACGTTTGACTGAAATGAAATGCACCCGACCGCTTTATGACCTGTTAACTTCAGCTGAATGAGAACTGATTGGCTCTTTATTCTAAAATGTGGGTCTTGTCAGGAGATGATGCCAGTGGCTGTGAATGATTGCACATCCCCGGTGTGTTACATCCTCCCATGTCACAAACTCAACGGGAGGCTGTCGCCAACACACTTCCACTCTTCAGAGAGAAAATGTTTTTCCCTGTTTAAACCCAAGGGGGAAATAATAAAAAAAAAAGAATGTGAATCTAAAGTGAGAGGGTGAGAAAAGCAGGGGTGTTGCAACATGGTAGGTAAAGCAAGCAATTGCAGGTGGTCCTGAAACACTAAGAGTACCTTAAATAGCTTTTCAGACCTGCACTAAAGATAGGATATTGTCCACCAAAATGTCTCCAGCCGTTCCCTCGTCAGATTATGTCTTATGCTGTAGTGAAAGGAGTCCATGTTGAAAAAAATTGCTTTAATCCACTGAAAGTATAATTTTGCAAGAACACCCTTTCAATTAAATACCAACAACATGTTGCTTTTGTCAGGAGAATAAGTTTTGTCCAACCCAGTGTGGGAGGTACTGCAGGTGGGCCTCATTGTGCATTCAATTGCGTCAAGTTTATATCGAATAAATGCGCTGTTGGATCATTTTTGTGTAATTGCCGTTAATTGTGTCTGATGAGGGAGCGATGTGATTTCCAGCAGACCATGCAACTATGGTGGGCTTGTACACGCGAGAATGAGTTTTGGTGAGTCCCTTATCTTTTGGAAAACACGTTCCAGGCTTAAAAAAATCCCAAACTGCCAGCTTTGCCATTTTGCATAAACCACCAATATGCTATTTTGGAAAAACAATGATGCATTTAGGAAACAGTACTGCCTGTCACAACTGTCGTTAAACATACGCCATGTTATGTTATGCATTTGTTGACAAGCCAACGATCCTGCAGAGCCATGTCTTCAACAGGCATGTTGGCCATAACTAGCAGCTGTTTAGGGTCATTTTTATGTAAACTTTTTAAGAACGAATCAGAAAAAAAAATAGTTTTGGGAAAGTTCTGTTTCCATGCGGATAAGAACTTGAAAGAAAGAATAAATTGTGAGAAAACGTAGTCAAAGTAAATTATTGTACAACTCCAGGTGATGACATATACAGTACCACATCTGTGGTAACCCTTCTCACACATTTGTTTTGTGAGGTGAAATATTCCAGCGATGACAATGCATCTGTCAAACCACCCGATGGAAGTGACGCACAAGATGCATCTGAGCATTGATTATGTATGTAGTTGGGTTTCTTGACAGATTATTGGGTCATTGGGTCTGAGCTGTAAAAATTCTCCCATTTAGGAAATGTAAATATTTTTTACTAGTAGGAAGTGTCATTTTGTTATTCACGTTTTAATATTATATGGTCATTACTATATTTGTAATTACAGCATTAGGTTTATGACCAAACTTTCCACCTTTCCGCACATGGCCGAGCAGAAAGGGAAGTTGGCTTGTAACCAGAGGTTTGCCAGTTCAAGTCCCAACCAGATTAAGGGTTGGTACCCTGAGCAGAGTACCCAAATCCCCATTGCTCATTGTTAATCTGACGCTCTATCAGACTTCACAGCCACAATAAGCCATCAGTCAGAAGAAAAACTCTACCTTTAACGATTTTCTTTTCATTTTCACCATTTTTGTCTGTATCATCCTGCTGTACTTGTGGGACAAAAGAAAACAGCTTTCAGAAAGAATTGGTAAAACCCACACAAAGCTCCAAAGTCTATATGTGTGATCAGAATATTCTGCAATGCTTTCAGTTTTTTTGGCAGGGCCCCCCCAGGCCTTTTAGCCTGGGGCCCCAAATGCCACTAAAACCCCTGTGGAGAAACTGAAGAGTGATAGGAGAACTGGTTTTCTATAACTTTTCTCAAAGGTGGGTTTATTTCTGTCAAACATAATTTAAAACGTTCCAAAGGTTTCAGTGAAACTGTTCAGGCAAAGTAGCTGAAATCATCATTAAAATGCTAAATCTCCTATGTAAACCCCCAGTGAGAGGCACGGTGATGTTCACATAACAGGTGCAGATAAGATCCAAAGATCCACGGTGCTGATTTCACCCTCGTCTGACTGCTGCATTCACACTGCATCTCTGAAGATTATTATTAAAAGCCAATACATGACGGATAAATGCAGCCTTCAACCACCTTAATACCTATAATTTAGGCCAATAAAGTGAATTCCATCCAACTGTCATCAGCCTCAGCCTTTATCAGTTTTTCAAATTGAATTAAAGTCAGCTTCTCGCTCCGAGGGGATTTATAGCAACCTGCTCAGAATATTGTGAGCTTGTGAGCCTTTAGTCTTCTGTCTGGAATGCCAAGCACAAATAATCCCCCATGAAATGGAGCTCTGTGGCATTGACTAGAATTAAGGTCGTAACACAAAGTCAATCAAGAGGATCAGCGTCGGGCTGGTGAGCGGAGTGGCAGCAGCTCAGACTGCCACACAGACAAGCTCACTGACGGAAGAGGAATGCTCGGCTAATGGTCCAGTGGATCAGAGCCACATAAGCTGATGACAGGCTAACATATTTGTTTTTTTCTTTTCATTATTCTACCCTGCTGGTGGCAGGTTCTGGCAATGGCTATGTGTATTTTTAACCAGTTTTTTCACAGTCAATTTTGGATTCAAAACTGTTTCAGATTTTCTGATTTTGTCATCATGAAATTAATGTGTTTACAAGATTATTTTTGGAAAAATAAATGCGTTTTGGAAGAATACATCGTAAACACATACTCATTTTTGGATGTCTTAAATTGATTTAATCTTTAAAGGATAAGAATCACGATTTTTACCTCTACCTATTAATGTTATTGGTAAAAACCTGTGTTTGTCCTACTATTTCAAGTTCTGCTGTGAAAAAGGTCTATTACACCAGGTTTATTCAAGACATGCTTGAACATTACATACACGTGTTGTATGAGTTCCCCTCATTGACAGCTTTGTCACATCATTATTACGATCCAAATTCCAATGATCACAGACCTTTACAGACAAAGCAACAACTAAGCTGGTGGAGCACGGAGATTCTTCTCTGTACACCTTTAATCAAGCCAATATTTGACATTTTTTAATGATCAACACTGGCCGATTATTACAGATTTAATTACATTTGTATTCCAGCTCAAATAGGTTTTGCTCTTAGAAACTTGCTGTTATGTCACTCAAACTGAGGTTTTTCATCCAAACATTTATTTTGGCAAAGTTTTGTCCTTTTGCTGAACTTTTTCCTATGTATTCAATATTTCGTTTACACTAGGGCTGCAACTAAAGATCATCATAATCGGAAATGATGACGTGCTCAAATGTCTTGTTTTGTCTACAAACCAAAAATGTTCAGTTTTATTGATTTCTTTGCTATATGGAACAAAGAGACCAGAGAATATTCACATTTAAGAAGCTAAACAATCAGAGAATTCGTTTTAATTATTACAAAAGACACTCACAAACCGGTTAAACAATTATCAAAATAGTCTTCTTTGTATGACTTGTTATTATTTAACTGTTACACCTTGAATGAGGCATTGGATGAGGCAAAAGGAAAATTGGCCAGACATTTCGAAAACAAAAGCAGATACTGTCTGCACTGATTTCTAAATATTGGAATTGGTATCAGCCCCAGAAAAACTCTTTCAAAACTTTTTATCTCCTATACCTCAACTACTGTTGAGCAGATGGCCAAAACATTGTATATCCCTCTTCACTGGTCTGTAGAGAATGAATCTCATTGATTTAATTATTGGCCCATTTTTCTCTCTGTCACCACCATGAGGTTGACATTTATGGATCAGGGTAATACTCTGTATCTTGATAAGTACTGAGTTGACTTTCCAAGTTTGCTCCTGATATTCAAGTTGGTGTAATACGAGGTGGATTTTGTCGCTGACCGGAACAACTTTAGGTGCGTTACATTCTTTTCCTGGAGCTGAAAGAGGGCTGATGTCAAGTGGTAAACAAGGGCGGCTTGCAATTCGATTAGTGAGGTGGCTGACAGTGACATGTAAACAAAATCTTTCTTATCTTAAATCTCATCTGAAATTAATTGAGCCCGTGAGACTTGGAATGACAGTTGGAAACACTGCCCAAGACGGAGCAGTCGTGATGTGATGACCACAATAGGCTCAACGTTCATTTTCAATTAAAGCTGACATACCATGAAAAGTTGCTGGGACTGATAAGGAACCAACTGTTAGCCCGCACCTGCTGCTCTGAATAAAAACACCTCTGGTATCCATAGTCAGGTGACGGATACAAGATTGAGGCTTTTATATCCAGATATTTCACATTCTGTTATTAATACTTTGTGAGAACGTACCACCCACACTCGCAGCGTGTTCACCCGACGCCTGCTGCCCAGAAGTGTCACAATCTCTGTTTGCCAGCAGAACCGCTGAGAGCTAAGCCGTGTTAAATCTGCATCATATGCTGTGTGTATGTGTGTCAGAATGCCAATTCCAAGGACCCCATTATTCATTCAGAGGTCATGGTAAAATGGAACACCTTGTGATTTTTTTGCCATTCCTCTTGCCAGAAGCCTTCCGAGAAATTAGAGGGTGAACCATTTCGATCCTTGCAACTAATTGCAAGTATAGGAATAAAGCTGGAAGCCTGGCGGAGATAAACACCTCGTATAAATAGAAACAGACAGTTTGAGAAAATGTCAGGCCTGCACGTCACAGGTGTAAGAGGGAGTTTAGCAGCCAGCGAGAGCCAGGCCTGGTTATGTGATGAGAATGGGGCCAAACACGAGATAATGAAGTGAGTAGGTGTAAGTGTGGAGTTGACTGCACTGGAAATATTTCATTAGCCACATGCCTTCCACATATTGTTCCCCCCTCACAGTACACCTGAATCCTCAGTAATGAGAACGAGATGAGATGAATGGACTGTCACAAAATTAGAGGGTCAATTCACCCAATCACATGCTCTTATAGCTCTACAACTGCCAGACAGGGATACTTCAGATTTTTTTGAAAAGTGGTAGTGTGATGTACTGACACACAGTTTGTGTTCAGATTACCAGCTATATGCTTTAATGGAATTCAAATTGGATTCATAACAGATCTGACGATTCGCCCATGGGATAGATTCAGCACAGAAGCTATGGTAGTGGATTTGTGGGTGGCTTTGGCCAGCTCTCCTAAAAAAGGGAACCAATCACATGTCTGCCAGCTGGGAAACAATTGGTAAAAGTTCTTATATAGTGCTTTCCTGGTTTTTATAACGACATAAAGTTCTTTACACTACAGTTTCGCCATTCACCCATCCACAGACATACATGAACTACAGCAAAATCCCCAGAGGAAAATCAGCAAATGTTGCCGATCTACTTTTACCCCTAAGATAAAAAGTATTATTTTCTGATTTCAGGTTTTGAAATCAGTTTTTGACATCCTGCGTTTGGATGACACAAACCTACCAACCAAAGGCGGCAGCAGACAAGGGGTCCCTGTGTCCCTGGGAGCTAAAAACGCTGCCATTCTCTATGGGCTTTGATGCAGGAGAGTGAATGGATTACACAGCGACACAAACGTCAATTTCCAGTTGAAAAGGGTTGTCTAACAACGAAATAAAGCATCCAACATTTTCTAAAGATAACATACAGTTAAAGCTGCAGTAGGGAGGAAAAACAGCTGGTTGTTAAATCCATCTACATGTTGTTAAAAGACTTTAGCTTTGGGGTCACAGCTCTCCGTCCTCATCCCATACTAAAATGTTAATATAATGTTAATAGCAAATAATAGATGATGAATACTTTAATGAGTTATCCCCTGTGTGTGAATTCTTCTTTAATAATTGTAGGCGATATGGTATTGGCTAAAATTACATGGGAAATGCTTACAGTAAATCGGTTTGGGAATCCCTTATGAGTATTGTTTTTCATTGTTATTGGCTCCACCAATTTCACTAATCAAAGTCATTTATGTGCTCAGTGAGGTGTGACTCCACTCAAACAAATTGTATAATGTTTTCTTTCTAATACCTGACAAACTGGCCCGAACCCTACTTTACAAGAGATATGGCATTTGACAGTGTAGTGAATTTTTGGCAGACGTGCAGGGTCTATGAAAACATGCTATCAGGTTGCATTATGGGAAATGTTGGCTCCAGTGTTTTTGCAGCATGACCCCCACTGTGGACTAAATTCTTGGCCTTTGCTCCCTCTAACTTCGAACTTCATTAAGTTCCCCACTCAATCACTGGAGCAACTCCTTTTTTTTTTTTTTTTTGAGCATGAGAAACTGAAAATTACAAAATGACTGCTGAACCATCTTTTGGTTTAATTATACAGTCACTCTAATAAAGATAAATGGAGTGTGGTATAAAGTCATTGTTAGGTAAAAAAAAATAAAAATATTTTGGATGACACATAATGTGTGACTCAGTTCATGAATCCACATACAATATGTGATTATAATTACTCTGAAATGACTGTGGTAGATGTAATTATACTTTAAGGACATTTGTCTTTATCCCCTCATTTTCTTTGGGTTTTGCAAGGTTATTTAAACATTTGTATCAAAAACTAATAATAGGATGCATAATAGACTTCTTAAGCCAAAATATAGTGGATGCTTGGCCACTAATTGATACATATATATATATATATATATGTGTGTGTGTGTGTATATTTGCATGCATATGCAGAGGTCAAGATTAAATGACTGCATACTCTTGATGCAGCAGCTTTATAGACAATATAGACATTTTTGTTGTGCAAAAAAAATGTTTTAGAGGGCACAAGCATAGAGGTCAAGGATGTAGCAGCCTATTCAGCCTAGTATTTTAGTCATCAGTCATATCTACAGATGTATTTTGCCAATATCCGATCATATATTTTAAAGCCACTATCATCGCAGTACCGATATTGTGCCGATAATATTGCCAATAATTGTCCTCCGTTACGTTTCAAGAAGGAACACATTTTAGACGTTTTTAAAAACATTTATTTTTTTTGTCTTTAATGTGTGTCGTATTGTCAGCTTGTGTGGATTAGGATGATACAGTGCAAACTGGTGAACGAAAGAGCCAGCCGGAGGTGTGCGGTTACAGTGAGATGACGAAAACTGGATTATGCATTGAAGACATTGCAGTGACAATTTTCAAACGTGCATAGTAACAAAATGCTGTACAAATCAGGTTTGAGTGTCCTCGAATCACCTGAGAAAGAAGTTGTCGACCTTTAGAAATACATTACACCATCCTTGGAGGAATAGTCGTATTTCCCCCTTTGGTTAAGAAAATATAGCACATGCTAAACCAGTGTGTATGAGATGGTGGACTGGGGTGGGTGTGAAGAGATGAGGGGAGTTTTGTGAGAGGAAGATTCCAGGGGGGGTTGGAAGAAGGAGTACTTGATCCTGAACTGTGATAAAGAACTTTGAACTGCGTTTAAGAGCCCAGAACTGCAATGATGAAGAATGAGGAAAAGATGAGACCTGTGATAAAGAACTGTGACGTGTGATTAAGAACTTCAATTATTATTATTTTTAGAAGAAGAGGATAGGACCGAGATGAGAGGAGCTTTGAGGGAGAGGAAGAATCCTGGATTAAGGAGAGTGAAGATAAAAGGATGAGGATAAAAATGAAGGAGAACTTGAAAAAAATGTATTTAAGGACTGTGTTAAAGAACTTTGAACAGTGGGGGGCAGCATTACACCTCTTAGTGTAGAACCTGCTGGAAATTATTAGAAGAAGGACAAAACTTCCACTTGATCGGGATCACGCTTCTTTCAAGTTAAGTTTTAGTGGTGATTACATTCATTGGGTGGGAGTGGGCAAGTAAGGGATACACCATAGTACTTGCACTATTCACATTACAAGATCATCTCTATTACTTGCACGAGTAGTGTAAGAAAAGACAACCAGCAACTACTTTCCTGGGGTCTAATGCCATTGGTTAACCAACAACCAATAACAGTATGACCAGCACTTTGAATTAAGCAACAAACAAATATTTTCGAAGGTCAGCAGTAATAAAATGTATTTGCTTACTTTTTGGCTTATCTTCTCCCCATTTGGCCGACATGGCTACATAGGTGTATATGTAACAGGTGTATGGCTGGGGCATGAAGAAAACAGGACTCAAGCATGGTTTCCTCTGCTCATTTAATCCTGAAGAAAACATTAAAACACATTGTTTGGCTTCTGTTTTCTTCTGCGTCTCTGCTCCTAAACATACAAGCATGCACACTGTTTACACTCAAATACGAGCTATGCTGCACGGATTACATGGCAACAAGGTGGACCGCACAGTACACAGCGCGCCAAAAAATGTAAAACTAAAAACGTCTATAAAACTTATATTAATGGTCAAAACAACACAAAACCGCTTGGTAACATAATAGTATGCAACAGTAAACAATATGCATCAAAGATGACAACATAAATGGCTCAATTTACAAGAAAGCGATACAATATTATGACAGCGTTTTCCCACACAACTTACCCTCAGTAACATAACCGGGACTGTGAGGGCAGAGGGGAGGGGCTACAGAAGCCCAGGAGATACACAAAAGGCAGAAGGCAATTTCCACATAAAGAATTTATAAAATAATGGTAAATGAAAATATCTCATTGTGATAAAATTCATAAAATGATAAAATGATAAAATGATAAATAAAACTAACAAATTATAAATTATAATTCATGAAGTGTATTTTTCACTCCAGTGTTCTAATGGTACATTGTGTTTGCTAATTGCGTTAGAAGGCCAATGGATGAGTAGAAAACCCTTGTGCAATGATGTTAGCACAGTTGAAAACAGTTTAGCTGGTTAGAGAAGCTACAAAACTGACCTTCCTTTGAGCTAGTTGAGTATCCGGAGCATCACATTTATGGGTTCGATCGAACCTTGTCAATGTCTGGACTATATTTTCTATTCATTTTGCAACTTACTTGATAAATAAAAGTGTGAGTTTCCATGGAAAACACCAGACCCCAAACTTTTGAGCGGCAGTGTATTTCTGAAGTGAAGGACACCATTTTCACCTCTCTGTGATGTTTGCGTTGTGAAATCCATAAGGTTTGCGATACCTGGTGCCTCTGCTCTCGTCTTTGCTTTGACTTTGTATGTCATCCCTCAGTCAGTTGATCCCAGCTGACATAGGACAGAAGGACCAACAACCATTCAGTCTTACATTCACACTTACACAGTCCATTTAGAGTTGTCCAATTAGCCTCTGCATGTTTTTCTTTCGGATTGTGGGAGGAAACCCAGAGAAAACCCCAACACACTCGGGGAGAACATGCAAACTCTACATAGAAAGGCCCTCGGTCGACACTGGGAGTCAACAGTGCTGGCCAATGCTCTGCCATGTGGCCCCCTTATCTCATCACATTGCATGTAAAAATGTTATTGTTTTGAGTGTGGTTGCACACTGTACACAGTGTGCAGTCTACACATGTAAACCGTGCTTCGCAAAAATGGAGGTGCTGTGCAGTGTCCTGTCAAGAACGTAATCCCAACCTTAATGTGATATATCATGTCTCAAGTCCGTCTACCATAGTAACATAACTGAGTCAGGAGCTTGTACTTGGTTATGAATTCAAAAATCCGCCGCTGTTTATATCTTATCTTTTATTTATTTGGATCATATAGTTGATGTACAGCAAGATTTCACAGCAGTGTTTCTTAGACTAATTAAATAATTTCAGTCAAAATGTATGCTATATTTTTGCGTTTAAGCTACATTTGAATGAACATGAACTACTATATTTGTCAGCATGTGCTTCCACACACAATTAAAGTTCATCTCTGTTCAGATTTTAAACGCACATGCTTGTATGAAGTGATATTTTCTCCCCATGTCTCACTTCACGTGTTGTTTTTCCTGCGTGAATAAATCTCATTCGCCTCGAATTCTTAAATTAGATTCATGGAGAGCTTTTTTATGGCAGGCATTTTCACTTGTCACACTAACAATATGGGTGGAACTAATTATTAGGTGTAGCATTAATGGCAGCTCCGATCCGGCCTGATAAGTCACCATGGGAAGCTCTTGTTGAAAGCAGCCTTCAGTCAAATTTACAGTGGAGTACATTTTGTATTTGTTACATTTTTAAGTTGTACATTTTTCTGATACATGTGGTTCCTCATATCTGGTTCTTAATTCTTCTGCGTACGGCTGCACAGAACAGAGTGTCCATTAAGGGTAATTAGTCTCAAGTGACCAGCAACAAACAAACCTTCTTATCCGGGTTAAGGAAATAGATTACCTTAATATGGTTCCCCCCAGTAACCACAGTTTACATGGACTGTTTGGTAATTATGAAAAAGCCTGAAAGAACAGGACAATCTAAGCTGTGTGATGGCTATTAATCTTTAAAATTGTAAATATATAGAGGAAAAAAAACAGAGCTGGGCTGAGCATCTTGAGGCCATATGTAGAACCTACCAATTCTGGCGCCTGAGTGTTGGCATGGCACACATAACTAGATTTATTTGTCAGAGATTTTTATTTTTATTTATTTCATTTATCCTGGCTTGGGATCGGCACTAGGAGTACACTGGATGTTGCCCTCCCAGTGGCAGGGGGCAATTTAGAGAGGCCATTTAACAATGAGAAACCATGAGAATTGGGTACATTGCTCAGGTGTACGCCAGTCTGTGACTTGGCAGGGTTTTCAAACTAGCAACCATGCGGTAACAAGCTGAATACCCTTCTGCTCAGCCATGGGCTGCCCTAATGTGAAACTGTAAATAAATCAAAAAATAAATAAATAAATAAATAAATATATTGCTATTTGGTGTGTAAATGAGGAAATATGAGTTTATATAATTTCTGTAAAGAAGAGTTGTAACCCCTAACAATGTGACTCTAAACAGCCTATGAGAACGCACATGAACCACCAACTGCAACTGCATAAAGGGTGCAAAAGACTGAGCACTTAACACATACATGTAGTGTTACGCTACCCATACACACAACCCAGGTTCTTGAATGAAAGTGTCTGAGAAAAGTTTACAATTTCCAGGTCTTCTTCAATAACACATGATTATTATAAGTTGTGATCCCACTGGGAATAAAGTACATGTACATGAATGGGAAGCATGTTATTTCTAGTTTGTGGATAGAAATGTTTCCCCAAACCTGCAACATGATCACAACATCATTACTGTATGATACATGGTCTAGGAATGCATACATATAGACTGAATACTTTTCAGTACAAACCAAAGTGGTGGACTGGTTACCTAACCCAAACCACAAACGAAACAGCAATCAAAAAAAAGCACCTTTTTGAGGTTCACCTTCAATTTGGGTCAAACAAACATCACCCGTATATGACCAGTGTTGCCACGTCACTTGTCCCCGCTTTGCTGTCTCAGCACACTGTCTCATTCTGGCCGGTGTCTCCTGAACCTGCCCCTGCAGTAAGTGTTTGCTGTCAACATGTCAACACTGTCATTGGACCTCCAACCTGCAGGCCTGTGATTTGCTCATTACTGTGTCAGCAGCACCTCAAGGACAAACCCACAACTTTGGTGCTTCGTTGGCTTCTTCATATTTAAGGGTTTTAACCAGTGCGTTTCCTTTTCCCTCAGAGGAGGAAATAAGTTTGTATGTCCATCGCATTTGCGGCCAATCGTTAAAATAATCCCGTTTGGTTAAACCATCTGCTGTTATAACAACCTCTGAAGGTACACATGCTTTCTAGAAGCAATGTTATCCATCAAATCTGTCTGTTGTCCTGCATAAAGCTACACAACTACTGACCAGAAATGCCAAACTGGACACAAATAATGGTGGCCATCTACTTACTTGTCTCTGCTGGGAAAAAAAAGCCTGTACTCGGGATGGCACAATCATTTTTTTTTTTGTGTGTCCAATACTGATACTGACATCACAAACTCGAGTATCTACCAATACAACACATCTGTACCATTTCAAGCAAGTTTAAAAGCATGATTCTCAAACCGTGTAACAAATAGTCTTCTCCCATTTAAAGGAAATAGGTGGCCCACAACATGACTCAGCTAAAATGCTGCTGGTGACAGTTTTTAAAGTCTGAAAGGGTAAAGCATGTATCTGATCTTACGATTTTGATCAGTATTGGACCAATACCTATAATAAGTATCATATCAACTCATCTCTAGTCTATACCCTTCAACAGTGCAGCTGTTGATTGCGTTGTGACCTGTGTCTAATCCTTTGTTTATACCCAAAGCCCAATTTCAGCCTAGAAATCAATGAGGTTAATCTTGTATTATCTTAACTTGGAAATGATTAAGAGCCTGCAGGGTCAGCTGATGCTCCAGGAGCAGGACATACCACTCTCTAATAGCATATAGACGTTCTTTATGTAAGGGTTATTGGCTTGGCCGAGAAAGACTGATTAACCTCAGTAGCACGGTTGATAAGCCACGGGGCTTCGTCTTGTATTTGACTGACCTGCCTGATCGTTTATGTTCCGTTGCAGAAGTGCAGTGCAGTTGGGAGCAAAGTGTTATGAGATTTAATGGAGGGCTCTTTAACCTCAGAGATTCAGACGTGGTAAACTCTTGAATATAAGAAGTTGTGGAACAAATTGCCAGTGGTCAGTTTGAATGTACTGTATGTTAGATGGATTGAGTAGATTGACCTAATGTGAAATAAGATACATAAAGCCTTAGTATAATATAACCTTAGTTATATTATACAGTATTTGACCCTCCGTGTTATTACATATTGCATTTCACCAGCCAGGAGTGAGACTGGTGTAAATCTGTCCAATGAAGATGAGAATCAGCATGAGTAAAGGTAGGCTATCAATTTTAAGAGAAGAATAGTCCATCTATGTGTCCCCTTTAAAGTGAGACATTGATTTCCTAAGCAATAAAACACACACTTGTTCTCTTCAGAGCCCTCTGTCAGAGCTTTCTTTGAAAAAAAGGAAAATGGCTCAACAAACTTACAAAAAAAAACTTCAAATGGCAGCTCACACATTATAGAGAAAGCAGTTTTCCACAGTCTCTATACATTAAAAAGGCATAATGCTCATTGAAATAGGCTGCAGGCAAAGGAATTACATGTTTCTAGACTGTAACAAGAGAGGTTGTAAACCAAAGTTGAAAGTGATAGTATGAAATTGAAATCAGTGATTTTGTTTTATGCTTTTCATGCTTCAGATCCAGATTTCAACAAACTACACAGTATTATAGACCTGTACAAGTTACTATTACATGGTTTTCTCAAAGGTAATACATAAAATAATGTGGAAAAAAATAGATGAACACACTTCTATATAACTTGTAAACTTTTTTCATTATCTCTGCCAAAGAGCTTTTTTTTTTTTGCTGATTTTTAAAAAAAATGAAGAATGGAATTTTAAAATGTTGGCAGTGTACTGTAGTGATGTATTGATGTACTGTAGTTTATGGCCCAAGAAAGAAATAATATAGCTTTGGTGGCGATTTTTTTTTTTAAAGAAATATTTGTCGACCTTGCAAGATTTTTGACATTTATAACTCCTGAAAATGTCTTCAGAAAAATCATGTAACCACAAGTCACTGATGACCATGGAAAAAGTTTTTCTTTTTTTTCCATTTCTCTTGCCATAACAAACTCTCTGGATACTTATGCTTGCCTTCTTGGTGGAACTTGAAGATAAGAATGACAGGTTCTTTGGTTATTCAGTGGTAGGTTTTGAGTTTTGCAAGTATGTGCTCTGGAGTTTATCCCATTATTTTCCAAAAACTTAACCCAAAGCTCTTCTGTGCACCGTTGTTATAAGTTGATGGACTAGAAATAAATTGGGAACTCCCCACTCAGGTTTGAGTATTCAAAAAGCAACTTTGCATCTAAGAAAGACTGTAGAGCTCCTGTGCTACATGTCCATTACAGTGGTGTTAACCACAATAGCACATGTGTGAACAACTTTCTGCTTGCCTTCAGTTTTTGTAAGAATTATCAGTAATTCAGTTCAGCCTATATTTGGGAGTGTAGGCACAGGCCAGTGAACTTGTTTTAGATTTCTTGAAGACAAAGACAAATTTAGGGTTTGCAAGTGTGAGCCTACAGTTCAATGTGGTATCATGGAAAAAAATGTTTAAAGTGATTGAGAAAGCCATTGTGGTTTCTCCATGTATCTCCCATCTCATGCAGGCAACATTGCTGATGTAATCTAATAACATGGATACCTAAGTGAAGCTGAAGACTGTTGAGAAACTACAGGTATTTAGCTTCTGTGGGCTGATCACCTGTCTAGAGAGTCATTAAGGTCAATCTGCTAAACTGTGTCTTATCCTTCCCTGATATTCCAGACAACTTTGTTGTTTACATTTTGGATTTGCTGTCAGCTCTGTCTTTGGTGGAAAACACTTTTATAATAGCATTTGCACGTCTACCCATGAACACCTTAGCGAATTTCAGTGTAGAACCACTGTTGCCTTCTTGGCAGAACTTGAAAATTAGAATGACAGGTACCTAGGGTGTACAGTGACATTTCCACACCTGTGGGGAGTTTGTAGTATTTTGTGTGCCTGGGCTTATCCAGGTTCCCCAATTTCCTTGAACATGTCCAAAAACATGCAGAGGATAACTGGACAGTCTAAATTACCTGTGGGTGTGACTGTGTGAGTGAATGGTTGTTTGTCTCTACAGGTTGGCCCAGCGACGGACTGGCGATCTGTCCCGGGTGCGTTTTGCCCTATGTCAGCTGGGATCGGCACCAGTGGCTCTGCGACTCTCGTGTGAAGGAAAAAGGTGGTAGACCGGAAACGGCTGGAAATGTAGACAAGGCAGCGTGGAGGCAGATCAGGAAGCCTCACAGCTCTGAGTCTAGCAGCCTGCAGCATGGACACTCCATATGTGAAGTATTACTACTGTATAATGAAGTCTTCTATCTTTCCTGTCCCCACAGAACAGGCTCTCTCTTCTGCGTGGCAGCTTTTATCAGTGCAAACACTGACACGCTCTTAATCTACATATGTCCCCGCATCGCTGATAAAATCATCTTATTACCTTCCTGTCGACTGATTCCCTGCTGAGTCAGAGTCTTTGTAAGTTTCTCTTTGTAAGTGTTTTGCATCACTGTTTCATACACATACATTCAAAATATAACATTGCTATGAACAACAAATGTGTAGTCAGTCCAATTACAGGGGATCAAAGGATGTATTGTCATTTTTTGTCACTACCTCCTTAAGTTGGGAGTGGGTCATTTGCAAGCTTTTCTTTGATATGGTATTCAGTCTTCAGTTCAGTTCATGGCTATATACTGTCTGTATATATATATATATATATGTGAGAGGAAGAGTGGAAGAGAAAGAGTTCTCTCTGAAACTCTACTGAGTTTGGAGTAACAACCTTCTAACTGAAGGTACTTGTATGCAGAGTTGGTATAGGAGAACAGCCAATAGGAGAGTCCTGTATCTTTGCATTGATTGGTCAAATTCTCACAGGATGGGACAGGATACCTGATTAGGCCCAGAATGTAGTCCTCTCTCTCAGAACATACTGGGGGAAAAGCCCAAAACAAAACATTGTACATTTAAGTTTAAAACAACAGTATTTTATTTTGGCATTCTGAAGCCATTCCATGGTTAAAAGTTTTGGTAAATGTTTAACCACTATTGGTTACTGTGGTTAAAACATGATGAAGACTTTATAATTTAATAAATTAAGTGACGACATCTGTTTCCCGTTTTAAATTCTTCATGCTGCTGCCAGCAGAGGGCGTAAATATGACAAAACCCTGAAGTAATCAACAAAGAAATGAAGTCAACTTACAGGGGAACAAACGTGAGGGGAGATAAAATGACCTCTGACCTGCAGGAGGTCTTTTTTTTTTTTCTCAAATGAATCACTCTCCTCTGGATGTAAATCACACTGTCTGCCAAAGGCAAATGCCCCACATTTCCCAGGTTGGTCAGATAACATCTGTGTATCCCATGAACATCTGTATCATGAGAGAGAGATCATCAACAACAGAGGCCGTTCAGCATGCGTTAATGACAATAGCAGCAGGATAATTTAAGCCGGTGTTGGTAAGGCTGACAGGTCAACCAGATAAACAACCTGCCATCAGTGACAGCAATGGCAGTAGCTGCTACTAGGCCCTGGATTCAGCAGATAAAACTGGGCCCCAACAGCAGCAGCAACCTAATCATTAACCAGCCTCCTTAACTGTCGGCTGCTCAGTACTTTGAGATTGTCATAATGCTTATATTTTTGGGGTAAAAGTGGATCAACAATTGATTAAATGTTCATGAACACTTTGGTAAAGCAGTGGCAGCAGAACAAATCATCAAAAAAACAAAACAAACAAAAAAAAAAAAATTAAATGCTGTTATTGATTTAGACAAGTCCAAAAATGATAAAGGATACCTCAATGATTGTGGTCTCAAATGGTGTCACTTACAACTTCGGCTAAAATATAAGAAACTATATGAAACATCAGATAATGATCAGAAACGTTAACATTGTCATTTAGTAATTGTTTTTGTATTTAGCCTTGAGGGATTCAACATAGCCTAAATTGGAAAAGGCATTGCTGTATCCCTCCCTAATTTCTATGATTCATCACTAAATGCTCTTGGTAAGTTGGCCAAACAAATCTTTGATGATTAAATGCTGGAAAAATTCAGCAGTGAGCTGTTTATGATGCAGACCTCAATAAAGTGGTTAAGGTTATATTGTTTAGGAATAATGTTAAAAATACATTTTTAAACACTGGCTTTTCAACCCGATGTCATTTTGCCGACAACAACGTCATGAAAGACCAACCTCGCATTTGGTAACACAGCATCCCCTTGTTATGGTGATACTGATATAGTATCACTATATCTATATATATATATAGTGCAGTGATACTATATACTGATATAGTATCACCGCACTATATATCCAAACCATCTATGTATTTAGCCATGGGCTACCTTTAAAGGCACTGGTGGGATTTGAACCCAGGATCTCCTGTTTACTAAACAGGATTTTATCCTGCACATGTAAAGTGCACTTTATAATGAGAGTTGGTGGCCAAAGTTTTCTGCACCCTGGACAGAAAGTATGTCCCTCTCTTTTGAAACAACTTAAGACAATAGATTATTCATTTTACTCACTAATTGCAATTATTACCTTAGTCATCTATATATACGTTATATCTTAAAAAAGGTTGTTGTCATGTCCATTGACTTGCTACTTGTAATCAAAAGGTATTCAGTATAATTTCAACAGCTTATCAGTCGACATTTCTTTATATCTACTGTTCTCAACTGCTTTTTCACTTTAATTAGATTGTCCTGACACATATTTACAGATTCAAATGGAGCTTCCCTAATTGTCAACTTATCTATAATTTGTAGTTTACTTGACAATAAACATATTGTCAACAGATAATGAAGCAAGAATTGATCAGACTTGTGACCATATGTTGAGTGACAGACTAATCGCAAGTACATAGTCAACTAATAAGATGCTGACACAATCTGCAGAGATATAGTTACATTTTAGTTAATAACACTACAAAAATAGTATTTATAGTTATAGCAGGCACCTTTGTATAAGGTTAGGGTCAGAAACTGTGGAGTGCAGTTAATTAACTTTATGTCACTTATCAGTTGAGTAAGCGTGAAAGTGTGACCATGATACTGAATAACTTTTGTTAACTAATAGGGCTGTGCCCTAGCGCCCCCTACTGACAAGCCACCCCAAGTCATGTGTAATTTTTAAAACCCCCTTCACCCTGATGCCAGGACTGATTAGACTCCACTGAAACAACATTTAAACAGCCTACATTAAGTCCACTGACGCTGCCTATTACTCAGACTCCACCAGTGAGACTCTGCATTTTGCCACTGCTCAGTGGCTTTGTGTTAGATTAACTACCCGACACCCCAGCTTTGTCGCTAACATTAGCAGAGATAGGATTATGACAAGTGTGATGGATGACACAACAGTAGCAGAGCAGTGCAGAGGGCATGTGTGCCCGGTGGCGGCAGTGAGAGAGGTCAGACCCGGGCTGCCGGCTCTGCACATGCTCGGACACGGAGGGAGGGAAGGGAGGGATGGCCGTGAGCTTCAGCTGAGAGTGCAACAGAACACACCCACACCCACAAATCTGAGGGCCACAAAATGAGGCAGAAAATTCATTAACGGTGCATCTGTACCGGATTCCTCCACCGTCTACTACCATAGACTGCAGCAGATTTACTTTATCACTAAGGAAAAACAGTCGAAGGTTGTATTATTATCCAACATCCCACACTCTCAGTGCTCACTGGTGACATTCCACTTAACGGCTTGTAGGATGTTTAACTGATGTGCGATTGTATGGTGTAAAACTATCAATTTTTTTTTTCTCTCTCTTTTCAATAGATTTCTTTCCCTTTTTTTTCCCTTTTTTCATCTTGTTGCAGGGTGTCATGCAGAGGCCAGATATTTAAAGCAAAGAGAGCGAGGTTCTGAAGTGGCGCTGGAGAGAGAGAGATGTATGCATAATTCCAACAGGCAGATGAATAGGATCTTTCAGTCTGCAGCGCTTGTCAATCCCGAAGCTTTGAAGTGTGCCAATTTCACACAAAATCCCAAACAAAATGTGGTGCGGAGGAGGAGGGTGCATATGTGTGTATGCCGTAGGGATCCTAGGAGAAAAAAAAACCTTAATGTCTGTATTCTACATGAGAACATGATGCCTTTTTTTTTTTTTTTTCCTCCAGATCTTTTCAGCACCAAGCTTTATTTATGGGCGGAATGAGGAGCAGGCGCGGAGCGGCAGGAAGAGGGATGCTTGAAATGTTCTCGTTCATCTGTCACAGCAAAATTATTGCACTGCAACAAGGCCGTTATTTCAATTTGCGTTTGCAGATTTTCAGACGTGGGGGGGGGGGCGGCTGGGCAAAGTGCAGTGTCGTCAGAGAAGCTGAAGAGGAGGAACAGCGAGTTTGTTTTACTTGTCTTTAGCATCTAAAATGATCACCAATTTAACTTGGTTTTTCTGGTTAGTTTGTACTTTTACCAAATGGCTACAGTGACCAGATGACCTGGTTTGTCTGCATTTAGAGCCAAATGTCCGGAGTCCTGACATTTATCTGTTACATGAGGGCTTTAGAGCAGGAGTCAAGATGACCTGCCGAAGTTCATACCAAGCATCAGAACGAAGAAGAGGGGTGATCTAAGTGACTTGGACTCTGACTTGTGGGTCTGAGGATCTTTCAGAAACTGCTGATCTAGCGGGATTTTCACACTCAACCATCACTGGGGTTTACAGGAAATGGTCTGTAAAAAAGATGGAAAAGTATCCAGTGAGCAGCAGTTCTCAGCAGGTCAGAGGAGAATGGCCACACTGGTTCACGACTCTACTCAAATTGCTTTGCAACGCTGAATTTACATAGAGGAGATGACTGCGTACAGTAAAATGAACCTAAACAAGTTAATCAGAATAAATAAATGATGTAAAATAAATGATATTAAATTAAGTCAATTTAAAAACAATAGATGAAACTAGAGAAAGCACAAACTTCTGCCAAGTTCCCCCAGAATGTCATAACACTCTCTTATCATGCAAGGCAAGTCCTGACTGTCCAGATCAGATCATGACCAAAATCTGATCACTTGCTCTTAGAGTCATAACCTACATCCCTGGAAAGCAGACAAATGCAGCCAAAAACACAACCTAGTCATACCAAGTAATAATAGACTGAATAATAGACTGACTAATAAAAGCACAGAACAAAGTATAAAATTGAGGTAAGTGGAATACATGTGTACATTAGAATGAAGTCAGTTAAACGTAAACTTTAAAGGGTTCCGGTTTTGTGCTTTGAAAATGTGGTCACCTTACAAAGAGATGTTGAGTGTGCGTTCATTGTGCAGGGAAAGTGTTAACATTCAACATCTGTCCAGGGTGAGAGGCTTCATGACACTTGCCTAATGTGCTGGCGTCAATGGGGGAAGCAAATGAGAAGACCTTTCACAGCCTACTGACGCTACGAGGGCAATGGAGGGGACGGGAACAGTGAAGAGAGGGTGCTGGGATATTATTCAAATTAATGTTACAGGTGACATATGCAGATGGAAAAAATAACAGCAGCCTCCTTGTGTGCTCCAGGAAGGGGGGAGCCTGGGAAACCTTTTCAAATTGCCCTGACTCCCCAGTAACTGAAGACTTTTTTGTGTGTGACTCCACTGAAACCTTCAAGTGACATTCATTACATTGCATTTAAAGGAGAACATTGCAGAGGTACAAAGCTGATTTATTAAGTACAGCATCTCATGCATACCTCAGCAGTGTGTACGGCTCTGCAGCATTTCATTTGGTTTGGTCTCCTGAGAAATCGCAGACATTGAATCATTGAGTTAATTACAGCTGAGGAAAGTGATGTTAATGGAAAGCAAACAGTGGCTCTCAGTCTAACTGGGGTATGCCGTTAAACAAACTCATTAAATAACACACTCTTTTCAAGATGGCAACTTTGTGCCTGCTTTGATTTTCTCAAAATGTTGGGATTAAGCTGCTCTAAAATGACCAAATTTCAGATGTCCACCTCTGTTAATCCAGAGCTGCTTGAAGTTGCAATGTAAGACAACATGAAAGCAGAATTATGCAGGATTTTTACCATAATCTAACAGCTTTAGAGTCAGTGTGATGGTTAACTGGCTTGTTGGAGGGGGAGATTGGAGGCTGTTTTTATTCGCCCTACTGTCTGTTAGTGGAAAACCTCCCTTGCAAGATCAGGGCCACCAACCCAGAGTCCCCAGAAGTGTTGGGTCTTGTGAAAAACACTAATTGCTTCATGGCACTACACACACTCCCCTAGCCAGGCACTGGCTATGAGATCATGTCAGCGATAGCTTTATATTAAACATTGCTGGAGGAAGTGAGGAAGAGGACACAACTAGAGCAAGGGGCCACACACAAGTAAACATCAAACCGGCTTTTTCCGAATAGCGCAAACTGAAAAATATAGAAGCATACAAAATGGATGCTGACCAGCATGGACATGACTCCATGGCTTGTGTTTGCCGGCTCTATTGAAAGCAAACACACATAGTGAGGACAGCGTCAGCAGTGAGTTTTTTGGTAAATTGGTAAACAATGGGTGGATGCTTGTTTACAGTGGTGTTGTAAAAAATATGTACTCTAAACTGTAGGGGGAGCTCCATAAAGAAAAAAAGGTAAAAAAGAGACCAGACATGCAAAGTTCTATTTTAAGATCTGGGGCCTCATTTATAAACATCACCTGCACACAATATAAGGTGTATGACATAGCCTGACTAACTCCAGACTGCATCTCAAATCTGGAATAGGTGTAGCCACCTCCCGCTTGCAAAAGTTGTGACCAATGGACGTGGCAGAGCAAAACGTCTCTGTACGCAAAATGATAGAGCTGCAACCAATCAAACCAATGATCCGAATGACGAATTCACAGGAACGGAAAAAACATGTCAACAAACATGCTTGTTAAAGTTTTCTCCGAGCAATGGTATCTAACAATGGCGTCTACTGGCTTTTGCCCGTGGGAGTTGCTTAAAAAGAAAGCAGCAGCCACTCTTCAGTGGCCACCATGTTGGATGTATGCAAAAACTGCCGGATGTCGCCTCTCTCTCTCTCTTCATCGTGTTAAGCCTGCCTCTAGTGCGGAGTGTGTAATTGGTTCTCCTTTTTATCAAATCTCTGGCGGAAAAGGCTGGGTTCACCCAGTCTATGTGCACCACTTTCTTTCCAAAGTTTGGTATGTACCAGAGCAGATCTGTTACGAATTTATCATTAATTTGGGTTAGGTAGAAGAATGTGACACAGTAAACAGAGAGAAATAATGGCAGACATCCAGGATTTTGTGTTCTTTCCGCTTATGCTTATCACAAGAAGACATGCTTGGTTTGAGAGTTTCTTCCCGTTCCAATCACCCGGAAATGACAATTTCCTGTCAACCGATAAAGGGGCTGCAGTGTGTCTAGCTTCACCCTTTTGCACAAGGTACCCCAATAAAAGGGTGTCAGAAAGTGGAACAGCAGGTGTTTATGTGGTCATATCACATCCCCCCAAAAATGAAATTGTGCCAGTTGGTGGAAACTGGGTTGTCGTGCTGCCTGTGCTGTCTGTACCCCCCTGTACCAAGAACTCACATGAGCCACGCAGTTAAAGCACTGCTGCCAACAGGGAAAAAACACAAGGAAAAAACTAACTTTCAACAAAAGGCTCATTTTATAAAACGTTCACCAGTTTAATTCCACAATCTGCTGTTTTATCTTGCTGTTTTAAATTGCTTCAGCATGAATGTGAGTGACCCATAGTGTAAAGCAAACCTACAGGGAGTTAAAGCTAGAAAAGCACTATATAAATACAGTTCTCTCTCTGTGGATATATTGGATTTAATGTGGTGCTTTTACAACATTAAAATAGCGCTCGATCTTGAATACATTTTTACCCAGCTGGTGAGGAAACTGTCAATATGCAACTAATTTGAAAACTAACTCAAAACCTCCTATCACATTTCCTCTCCCAGGCTGAGCAGGGATCAGTGTCACAGGCTTGGCTGTTGTCTGGTTTTCCTGGTAAACAATGATCATTCATCACAAATGTGTCCTCAGTTATCCCCATGCAGACCTTATTAGACATTTTATGAAAAAATAAAAGACATTCTCCTAACAACTGTCTAATGATGAGCACACCGATTTGATGGCAATTACATTCAGTTGAGTTTAGGGAGAAAAGGAGATTTGGTGCAGTGAGATCTGAGATTAAGAACATCCAGCGTACTGTAGATGCAATCAATATGTTGTGATGTGGGTTGCTTTGTAGTGTAAGCTGCAATGGTTGCAGCAACTGCAGCGGCGTGATTATGAGACTAATTGGACATAACAGAATAACTGTGAGCCAAACCGCCGCGGCCGCAGGGCTCTGACGGACATCCACGAAGCACAAACGGAGGATGCGTGCGCAGTTGTTGTTGTTGTTGTTGTGGCTGTTGCTGCTGAGGCGTCACTTTCCCTGAACAGCTTGAGGTACAGGCAGGGTGTTCTCACATCTCACTCCCTCAGCGACCCCCACACTGCCACACCCCTCTGGCAAGACGCAGAGCAGCTGCTGTGGAGACAGATGAACGGTGAGGCGAGGAACCCAACTGACCATTCACCTCCGGCATCGTCCATCATCGCTGACAGCTCTCGATCATCGCTCGCATTAAGGAAAACTTGTCATCAATATTGTGCGGCAGGCTATTCCCCACTGAGCTGCTGTCCTGATGTCTTTGTATAGATGTATATCATATATCTCATGAATTGCATATCATACACAAAAATGGTTTTGGAAAGAATGCTGGAAACCGTCTATATTTGCATATCAAAGATGCTTTGTATAAAAAGTTCTAATAAACACGTGGGAGAGACAAATGGTTTTATGCAGATTCACATATGGATGTCATCATTACATCCATCTTGATTCAGCTTGGATGGTTTGCAGGAAGCTTTCACTTCCTTCCAGAAAAGGAGTTTTGTTACGATATTGTTTCGGACCCGAAACGGTAGATGTTGTTGATTCCATGCAGCATTTGTTGAAAGATGACACAGACAAACACAAGCTACTGAGCCAACCAGGGCCAGGGCAGACTACATACTGATTACTCGAGTCATAATTCAAACATGAGCTAACAAGTCAAGACACAAAATGTAATGAAATAAAATACAGTAAAGCCTTGAAGACAGGGATTCCCTAAGTGTGGGCCATAAAAGTACAGTTGGGTTCTGAGAGGTCATAAAACAACATAATCCTTTGGGTTTATTTATTTATTTTTTTACCTCTTTAATTTTCTAAATATGTTACAGGTGTTTAGAGCACTGTTTTGTACTCGGCATTAGCAGAGGCCTGATTCAAACGTGTGTTCATGAAATAAATAACATAGTATATGCTAATTGATTATTATACTCTGTTGATCAGAGTTGCAATTCAAGACTTTGGTGGGTATATATATATATTATATCTATACATAAATATCTATATTTATAGAGCCCTTTTCTAGTCTTGATGACTACTTAAAGCTGTTTTAAACCATTTACCCATTCACACCCATTCACTCACACATTCCTTCAGTGTATCTATATTTGCAGCACATTTTCTACCCATTTCATACCCATTTATTTACATGGTGCTGGCACAGCCATCTGGAACAAAATGGGGTTTAGTGTGTTGCTCAAGGACACATTGGTTACACATCTAGATTAGTGAAGATGAACCTTCCAACTGGAAGATAACTCGCACTACACTAAACCACCATCACTTAGACAAGAGTGTCAGAAGAATTTAAAACTTCTCTCACGAATATAATCTATTTATGGTTTCAATTATCGTTGGGTCAAACATGGTCCAAAAAGTTGGTTCAGGTAGCGAATACTTACTTTAACGAAAGAGAAGCATAACAATTTCTCTGAAGGCCGTGAATTCCGTTTTTGAGATAAATTGTATGTTTAATATGGCACATGATGACTCTTCTGACTCAACCTGCACTGTTACTCGTCCATCCATAGGTTTATTTTTGTTTACCAACACGACTCAACAGATACTGGGGCTAATGCTAAAGCTAACTATGTTAGTAATAAAAGGCTCCACCCTTTTTGCCGAGCCTCACTCACACGTATGCACATACAGCAAATGTAACAATCTTTGTCCTCGATTTCTGATTCATTGTTAAATTTGGAAAAACCTCATTGCTGATTGGCTTTCGGAACAATGCGGCTCAAGCAAATGTTTTTCGTGTCATTCATTTGATTCACAGTGCCTGGTGCCACCGGCATAAAATTCATTTCTGTAATCACCTTGCATAAAAATCTTGCACATAGCCTCATTAGAATATTTTCAGAATAAAGTTTGTGAAGAGTCCATAACAACAGTTTAATCTTCATGGGAGCATGAACGTACACAGATTCCACAGCATTTCTTTCTTGACGTAAATGTCAAGGGGCAGCAACAGTAAAATTCATCCTTTGTGGACGATGAATATTCACAAGTTTATGTAAAGTTTGTGCGTGACCTGAATATAATGAATATTTATAACAATTATTAGGAAAATATACCCATTATTTTTTGGGGATGTCTTGCCGTGGACCACTGGGAAATTTTCATTTCTGTGTTGCAGTAAATGAAAGGTCAGAAGGTTACAAAAAATCATTAGGAATAATTCTTTGGGGATGATGAATATTTATAGCAAGTCTTATCATTCTGGCTGTCAAAATAGTTTGCTTTAGGAACCAGATCTTAGAATGAATGGAGGGATGAATGGGTGGATGGATGCACCTCCTTCCAATTACTGTACGTCTTTACCAGCGGTTACCACGGTGGTGCAGCTTAAGCTTTAGAGATCTTTGTAGAAATTAGGCCAAGGTCATACTTTTCTGCAGCTGTGTTTCCTCTTTATGGTAGGTGTGATGTAAATATCATAATTCTCAGAGTGCTAGTTTTATCTCTTGTAGCTTTTTGTACTTTTAAAGTGTTTTATTTTGTCTTTTATGGATTTTAATATTACTGTCTACCACTGTTGCCTCACAATGAGAAGGTTTCTGGTTTGCATCCCATCATTGGCCCCGTCTCTGGGGGGGGCATTGGGTTTTATGCCCCCAAAGTTAACGTTGGTGTGATAGCACCGTTGACAGCGATGGGTGAAAATTCTTCTGCAGTCCCTTCCATTTACCTCCTACTATCAATCACTGTGGTGGTGGGGCTCACTCAACCTGTATTTCAAGACTTTTTATGCCAGTATTTATGCCAAATATTTAAAATAAAGGGATAGAAACAGCATTGAGGGAGAGGTTTCATGGCACTTTGGGCTGACGATGCTCGGCTAAATGTGCTAGTTCACCTGCAGAGGGTGGAAGAGCGGGGACCTGCCCGACACTGAAAATAAATGTGCCATTCTCCTTTTGGTCTACCAGCAACTCTATCCCATATCTCCCTTCTCCTCACTTGCAGCTGTGGATGAGAACACTGAGACTGTAACCGTTAATACTATGCTTCCATTAAAAGGTGCAGATAGAGTTCTCACCAATGATACTTGCACGCGGTCCAAGACCAGCTCTTTCAAGCAGACCAGGGTTTGGTTGTTTGGTCCACATCAGATGTCTCAGGCCACGTTCCCACCAACCCAAACAAAACTGTCCACAAGTGGTAAATGCATCAGGGTTAGATTCAACTGTACTAAACAAGGCTGGTGTTGTTGCATACTAACTGTCATTTTAAAATGTACTTCTTTTTCTCGATGTTGCCTATATTATGTTACTGTTGGTTATGTTTTTGTCAGTGTTGGTTTGTCTGTCTGTCTGTTAGCAGAATAACTCAAAAAGTTATGGATGTATTTTGATTAAATTTTCAGGAAAGGTGGGTGAAAGGTGGGAAGATGGAAAAGATTTTGGTGGTGATCCAGATCGCCATCTGGAACCAGAAATTTCTTGAAGGACTCTTTATCATTGCTTGGCAGAGATCTGCCTTCTCAGAGTGCTAGTTTTATCTCTTGTAGCTTTTTGTACTTTTCAAGTGTTTTATTTTGTCTTTTATGGATTTTAATATTACTGTCTACCACTGTTGCCTCACAATGAGAAGGTTTCTGGTTTGCATCCCTGGCCTTTCTGCAGTGGTTTCATCCCACTTTCCAAAAACATGCATAGGTTAAACTGATTGTGGGTGTGAGTGGGAGAGTGGGTAGTTGTTCATCTCTATGTGTTGGCCCTGCAATGGACTAACAACATGTTCAGGGTGTACCTCGCCTTTTGCCCTATGTCTGCTGCGATTGGCTCCAGTGGTCCCACAACTATTGTGCAGAGGATAAAGCAGTAGACAATGAATGTATACAGTAAATAATGTTACTGTACAGCACTTAGGCTGACTGTGTTCTTTTAAAAAGTCTTGTAAATGAAAGTGGATTGGCTCCTCTATGAGAAGGTTTGCAACATGGGGAAAGTATTTGCCAACATGTGAATCAATGATATTTTTACAAAGAGAAATTCCTCTACAATATGTCAGAAACATTAATACCTTGCTCTGCAAACTTCTTGTTCTTGAAGTTCTTGAAAGTATATCGGCCATTTTCCCCAGCTAAATAGACTTACATGATGATCTTGTTTTATTGAAAGGTTCAAATTGAGTGTACTCTGCTCCTGCGTAGCCCTCAGGAGCACTCAGAATGTTTTGTGCTTGAAGACAAACTTGTCTCCAGCAGATTCAGCAGCATTGCTCTTCACTTGTGTGGAAAGACAAGGCTGAAGCAGATTATATAAGTGCTGGGTTTGAAGGTCTGTGATGCGTCTCCTTGAAGCGGATGTGACTAGAATCAGGCATTGTTGGATCAGCTCTGTGCACAACTTCTGAATGTGGAGCATTCCTCAGATGTAATCTCCTTTGCCTGGATGAAAGGCCTAGTCATAACGGACCGTCTCCTGCTCATGGGGCCTCTGTGGAGCAGGTCTGTAGCTTAGAAGGAGATTACAATGGATTTACCACTGATCTCATACACTCCTTTGCAACTCCCTCAACCCCCCCCCCACTTCTTTCGCCTCCCTTAAAGCACCTCTCTGTGTGTGCTGCGGCCACTTGTCACCAGCTTTGTCAAAGGTATGTGAAGCAGCGAAGGGGCCGAAAGCTTTAAGCCGAAGCGAGGAAAAACCTGCTCAGCAGTCGGACAGAGAATGCCGCGTTCATGATCCGCACAAGGCACGAGAGCCAAAGAGCGGTTCTTTTGTCTCAGCTCGAGGGTTGAATCAAAAACTGGGTCATTTCATGATAATGGGGGTGAGGACACAGTCATAAGCATGAGGTCACACTGGGAATCATTCAAATCCCACTGATGAAACACACACTGTCTCTTCCCCTGAAATGCAATATAGGTCAGTCCTGCAAGGATCTGTGAGCAGCACATACAGAGGAGGGTGTGTGTGTGTGTGTGTGTGTGTGTGTGTGTGTGTGCTCATAAATTATTAATGCAACCAGATAGCAGGGTGAAATAATCCTCTGTTTGTGTAACAAATCAACAGGGTGAGCAGCACCTTTGCCGCAAGAGACGTTAGAGGCGTTAAGTTGGAGGTGATTAGTCATGTTTATCACTGCAGACATCAGGAATCACCAGTAAGGACAGTAGGAAGATGCAGTTTCCTCACAGTGTTCAGTTGAATTGGTCATAACAGAGCATTTGTTTATTTGGCATCTCTTTTATCGGCACTGTGGTTTTCTCTGCTTCAAGAAACTGCTCCTGCATACATCTGCAGGATTATATCGACATAACAAGGAAACATTTTCACTGAACACATCTGCAAAACTGTCAGTGGGGTTCATTATTTTCACCATAACATGTGAAACATGTTTTTTTTTTGTCAAATGATTTTATTTAATTTCTTTGTCATTTCTTATTGTGTTTTATTTTAATTTTATACGAAATGTTGCACTAGTTCTAGTACATTTATTTGTGTTTTTTCTAAGCATATGTGTTTATTTCCAACTCTTAATTGATGTTAGTTTGTTTTTGCTGTTTTGTTCAACTTGTATAGTTGTTATTGATTCACTGATTGATTATACAAACTTCCATAATTGCTTCCAACTTTTTGCTTTCTATTTATTTATTTTAACATTTATTTTTCAAATTTGTATTAATTTTATTAGAGTATCTCCTATATTCACATATTTTCTTTAATATTAAATCGTTATTACATTTTCTGAAAATGTATCTTATATCTGTTGAGCCAGAGCTGCTTGATGTGGTCTTTTCTTAACTTTGGTTTTTAATTCAGGAGATTTGAGGATGACTCTTTATTGTTTCTGTCATTCTGTATTATTATTATTATTACTATTGTTATTATTATATTACCTTTGAGTAATAGGCCATTGTTGGCTTGTTTTGTTTTTGTTTCTAAACTGGTTTCAAGTGGTTGGTGCTCATTTTGGAGGAAGTAGACCTCTCAGAGGAGGGGCAAGGGTTGAGGAGGTCAGGGGTCAGGGGTCAGTGTTAGTTCTTTTATGAGCTGTTGTAACTCTTCATGATCGCTTGTTTAAAGTTTCTATCTTGCCAGGAGTATTTCTTTCTCTTTTAGTAACTGCTCTGGCAAGGTTCCAACAGAGCTGAGCCTATACTAAATGTGACGTTTCGGCCACTGATTGGTTAGAGAGTGTCATAACTGGAAGAGTCACGAATGCGACGTCCGACACTGGAATCAAACCACACGATGCCGAACTGTAGATGTTATTAATATTTAAATATCCTGAAAATGTGTTAATCTCCAATATTTAACCATGACATTTCTAAAATATCAATATTTAACAGAGGAGTCTGGTGTAATCAGTGACAGCACTGCCGAAAGTCACGGCGATCGTGAGCCGATTCACAAGCCGTTCAGCCATATTTCAGTGCAGTGACTGTGTCAGAGTCTATGCTCCAGTCATGCGGGAAGTACTGAGCTAATCTTTTTATTTTAATTCATTATAATGATTCAGTACACCGCAAAGAACTGCATTGCTTGTCACTAGTTTGTGTGTGTGCCGCCTATTAAACATCACAGCAGTTTTGTGCAGCTGTGCTATGATGACCTGCCCACGTTGAGGAGGTGCTATACTAATGGTAAACAACGTGCCTGATACCAAACCGAGTAGAGACGAGCTGTGCTGTGCTGTGTAATGAAGAAGCGCCTCTACCATTTGAAGTTCTCACTCACGGCTTTAGGTTCTTTGTCACAGTTCCTACAGTACATCTCACTCATAATTTGAATTCCTTAATAACTTTTTTTCTTTTTTTTTGCAGTGAAACTGCAATTTTTGGCAAAATCAATGAAAGCAATATAAATATTACAGCTAGGGCTTTTGGGGGGCTTTCAAATGTATGTACTTGGGCTTCCACACTCACATACCCATACATAAATATTGGGTTGGAATTAGAGAGGTGATTTTGTTGTAGTTTAGCAACGTGGAGATAAAATAATATCTCAGTACACATACCCATGTCACCCATAAGAAAATGAAGTCTCATTTTTTTAACCCTGAGATTCACATTTTCATGTTCAGGTTTTGCGATCACAAAATCCACAGGTGTCACCTGAAACCAGGATCTTATTGGACGATACCAGTTGTCAATCACTCTGTTGTCCACTCATATGTGCCATATTTATATAATCATCATGAAACTAACGATTGAGAAAATTAACTCCTAAAGAATTTATTTATTTTTTGTTTAAAAAGTAGGAAAGATATATAAGCACATTTTACCATAAACTTCCAATCAGACTTCTTTTGCCACCAGTTGAGTTGCCCCCTAGTGGCTATTTGATATATTCTTCCTTCCTGATTAGCTTCATCCAGCAAACCAGAAGACTACGACCACGTTTTCTGTGCATATGTGTGGGAGATTTTATTTTCCATTTGTTTTATCCAAGTCATGAGATAATAAGATGAAAAATACAATATTTGTGCGTTAGGAAAGTTGTAAACTTGTAAAATTGTGAAAGTTTATCAAAAACGTTTCTCTATTACAGCTACTACAACAGCTTACGAAAAGCCAGTCATCATCTTCAAATTTTAAATCTAAATACGACCTGTTCTTAAGTCCAGTGTGGTAGTGGTCCAGCTCGGGACCACACTGCCTACAGTAACATTATAATGATTCTAGTCTTTGTTATCATGCCACATGATGTAACTTTTTCCTGAGTATATTTTTCTTCTCAATTTATTTTTATTTGTGCCTCTTCTCATCCATAATATGTACTATGTGGTGGTTTCTTGATTGGATTTCACAAATGAAAGAACAAAGTTCTCTTTCATCTCCCTCTTCTTGTGGTGACAGTGAATTGTGGCGTGTTCTCACTGACAAACACTACAGTTTGCAGATTGGTGTTTAGACTTTGCAGTGGTGCTGTTCCAACTGTGGTTGCAGTGTTAAGTACAAATATAAATCAACCAGAGAGACTGTTTCAAAGAGCCAGATGGGTAAAAGGGTCTGATTTTAAACACACTAATTTCTTTTAATTGTTGACTTCCTCTAGCCTGGATTAGCCCAGTCAAATCTGATTTCGCGTCACGTCTGGGAAGTACACTGTTTTTGGCCAAAGACTCTTCAAAAAAATGGAGTCAATCACAAACAGTTTTTTCCCCCCGGTTTTTGGATACATCCAAAATCGCAGTCATGCTGGCAGCTGTTGTTTGAGTGCTTCCTTTTTCTAGATTATTTTGATGTTATGTGAATTTATAGCAGGGTGAATGGCACCTCTGCCAAAGCCTGAGCAGGTCTGCATCACCCGCAGTGGCACCAGGGAACTGGTTTTCCTCGAATGAAGCGACGCAGTTACACAGGTGGAACTATTCATGTCATGGCAGAGGCAGCACGAAAACTAAAGGGTTATGGAGAGTGATAGAGTAAGAGGGTGGAAAAGGGAGAACATTGGTCTGGGATTTACTCACTGGCGTTCGTTTTTGGGCAGCCTGGTCCTGTTACTGTCGGACTAGTTAGTGTAAACAGTTTGCTTGTCATCTATATCTAGAATATGTCCATCTCATTCAAAAAGCATGTGATTCAAACGATGTGCATGTATATAAGCTGGGTTGAAAATGCAAGCTATGCAAACTAAACTGTTCTTTTAAAGAGGACATTCACAGGAAAATCCAATTTTTGATGTTTTTTGCCATGTCCCCGTGTCCTTCCTGTATCTAAACATCACTAAAGCCACTTCTGAGAAAGAAGGGCTTCTCTGTTTACCTGAGCTCGAGCAAGCGGTTTTAAAAAGTCAGGTTTAATTACGTAACTAGCACATTTGCCGTACATTGAACCCTCCCCCAACAGCTACTCCCAGTCATGGATGTGAACATTCAACCTGAAGAAGAAGAAGAAGCACCGTGGAGCAGTCAGTCAGCTGGTAGCTGGCCAATCACAAGAGACAGTGTTCTGGGGGGCGGGCATTAGCTCAGAAACAGAGTGCCTGTTCAGAGGCTGGCAGAGAGCAGCAATAATCTGGTGTAATCTGAAGAGACTATGAGGTTTTTGACCATAAATATTATTTAATTTATCTAAGTAGACATCAGTAATCTCGATTTTTGGTTCAAAAAGACCATTCTATGTCACCTTTAACATTCTTTTCAGGGTTAGTTTGTGTTTCTAATTGAGTGAAAATAGAATTAGAATTAATTAGAAAATAGAAAATAATACTATAATATCATCATATTGTATAAAATGCCATAACATAGGTTACTGTACCTAGTTTGAAGACATGTTTTTGTTGTACATTAGAAGTCCCGCTTCAGTTCACAGTATTGCTGGTTTGTCGACAAATGTTATGAGACAGTTGTGACAAACAATACTGTTTATAACTGTGGGAGGAACCTGAGAGCAAATCCTACATTGTGTTACTTTAAACGACTTTCTCTATGGAGCTCCATCAGACGAAAGTCGTGAGACGCCATCACGAGATAGCCCTCGCTCCGAGAACACTAACAAGCTCATTTGTTGACACATTTTCCGTTGTTCTGCTTACAGGCATTTTCATCTATGCCCATTGGTCACACGTCTTTCTAGATCCATACACAGATTGAGATGCGCTTTTGTCCAGGCCTAGGGGTAAACCTGATCACAACAACAGTGTGGAGACTCCTTCTTCCCAACTCCCGACAAAACAAGCAGTAACACACTAAACAAACCATTTTAAAGGTTTATTAAGAACAAGGACACAAATGTCTGCTGGCAGTCTGGCTGAGAGTGGTTCAAAGGAAGTTCCCTGCAGCTGAGATGATCAGGCCTCTTATAATGGAACCTCCTGTGCAGGACCAATCAGCTCTCAGGATCCACCTAGACACTCACACACACACACACACACACACACACACATCTCATTCAATCAAACATGCAACAGTTTGTTTCGGTCTTTTTGTCTTTACACTATTTCACGCTAATGTTGGATGGGCTAATGGCGTTTCATGAGCTTGTTTCATTTGTAAAGACAATGGAACTTTCTAGAGGCACGTCTCCATTTTGTGTTTGTGTCAGCAACGTTTTGAAATTCATTAAAACTCATTTAGCAATTTTGTCAGGATGCTGGATTAAAGACCTTTGAAACACATACACTCTTTGAGTGTGTGTGTGTGTGTGTGTGTTGGTGTTTCATTTTAATTCAATTTGCACTTTTCATAAATAGCCTCTTTCACAAAGTGCCCACATTTCATCATATTTCATCAGCCTCTGTGAGAAATGCTCTGTTTTAGCTCTTGGCTCGTCTCCCAAAAAGGCCCAGCCTGCTCTGATTGGTCAGTTGGCTCACTCTTTTGTGATTAGTCATCACCTCTGAAGTGTGCTGGAAATGTTGTGCCATTCATCCAGAGGCTGCCTCATCATTCTGAGCAGAAATGAACAGAAACACTTTTAAAGGGACCTTGGGAGGCAGGCCAGTTTAAAAGATCATAGAATTTAGAGAAAACTTTCTTGTCCCTCACGGTCCCTGCTCTTCACTGTCATAAAGACACAGCAGTAGTGCGATGCCAGCATAGTATATATTGTAAGGACAGGTCTTTGTCCTCGGGGCTGGTTTAGTGTTGTGCCACAGCTGATAATGAATAACTGAGTTCCTTTCTGCTGTTAATTGTATCATAATTTTTCCACAAAAACCTTGTCCCGCTGGTCAAGACATCAATACATGGTTTCACTTTTCTCTCGAAAATACACTGTGCAATCAGTTTCAACATCACAATGTTTATGTTTAAGCAAAAATGTCTTAAGTGTTTTTTTAAGGGACAAAGTGACAAGTTTTGTTGGAAGCGGCCTCGTTTTAAGGGGAAAAGCCGACACTAACTGTAGATTTACAGTAAACAAATGGCCTCTAGTTGCATTACTTTCACAGCACTGTTTCCTAGATACTGCACTTACACAGTAAGCCATTGCACCTTTTTATTGTAATTTACTGTAATTTGAAAGTGTTTGTTGTAATTTCACAGTTATATTTGTTACTGAGAGTTACAGCTATTTTATGTACATACTGCATTTTAATGTATTTAATATATGCCATGCATCACTGTGATTTATAGTTGTATATTTCCCTATAGTATTCCCTAAGTATTATGTTGGACATTATTAGAATTAAAGTCTATTAAATGATGATTATTATGTAATTGTTTGGTTATATGGACTCGTACTCTGTACTATATTTCAGTTTTTTAACTTAAATTTTCATTTATAATGTGTATTTTCTTTGCTCATTCCTCTACAGTACTAGCTTGTTTAAATATATTTACTTTAACTTAATTTACTCACCCCAGAGCCTTTTTATCCTGGTTCTTCTGTTACTATCTTCGTTTTGCACCGAAGCAGTCTCCGTATGTCAAAATCTGCTTGTGAATCAACAAGATTCTGATTTAGGTTTTTGTTCAACAGATCCGTTTGGGATGCTCCCACTCAGCTGTTTGATACAGACTCTTTCCTTTGATAACCCACAGACTCCACAGAGGTTTGGAGCCCTTTCCTCCTGATTATTATTATGTTTGCTGTCAAAAAGGGAAGGGAGATTATTGGAGGAGGACAAATACATTGGAAATGTTTAAAGTGGAAAAACTGCAACCATGAACTGATGTTAAAGAAACTTGCATTTTTTTTCTTGCTTGAGTAGTTTGGAATTCTAGTTTGAAATATGTAGATGTCAGATGTTTATACCCATGTGGCCACCAGTGACTGTGGGAACTGTCATACAGTGTCATCTTCTATACATCACCATTATTGTAGCCGTGTATCTAACGATTCTGTTTCACCAATGCATTTTGAAGTAGTAGGATTTAAAGATCATATTTTGGCCAGTTACGTAAGTGTTTGTTTCTTTTATTATATTCTTATATTATATACTTTAATATCATACTGGTCACATAACATTTCAAAAATCTAATAAGGAGAAAGTAACCCACCAATCACATTCATCCTTGTTAGTTTGAGTCTCACTATGAGAACAGCCGCCAACAATTTGAAAATGAACAATGAAGGGGGGGAAATGTAGTGTTAATGGTAAAAAGCTAAATTAATTAAACATATTTTATCACTTGTATTAACTACTTAAAGGGATGATGATGATAATGCTTATTTGTTTTCTAAGGTGGAAAATAGGGAGGATTTACACTCATTTTCCAGCTTTTTGTCATGGTTGTTCTTCTCTATGCAGATGATACACTCCTCTTCAAACCTGCCGCAATAAATCTCTTCAAGTGAACTTTGGGAACGTGCTGTATTAGTTCATATCACAAAACAAGTTCCAGCTCAATTGCTATAAATGAGTCAGTTATTACTATATTAAACAGCTGAAGTATGAAATGTCTTAGCTTGCTGTAAAGGCTGGCTAAGACTGGCTGGACTACCACTGGCTGGACTACCACTGTCTAAACAGTGGTTGCACTAGAACCACTAGAAGAATGTAGTGTTAGAGTATCTACACAAATGTGACTCTGATGTAATGTGTGACGGCAGCAATGTTGGATTAGTTACAGATTTTAGCCAGAATTTAAGATACTATAGATTCTAATGATTTAAATTTAGCCACTAAATAATTCTGTATAAATTACTTTTCAAAATGGTGATATTATTCAATATTCAAAGTGCATTCACTTATATTCTAATTTACCTGAGGGCATGCAGCCTCTTTTCTCTTGTGTTTTGGGCTGTTTTACAGGCGTGAACAGGTTACCCAGTATTTAAAGGACAAGGGGCGAAAAATAAAAGAAAAACTGGTCTATAATGTTTATCATTTTATGACCTGCTTAGTTTATCTTGCAGTTCTCTGAGGGGAAGCCACTGATCTGAATCTGCTCACATTAACACCAATAAAATAATTCTAATGAAGACATATGAACAAATTCTTTACGTTAATGTCTGACTTTGGCCTAAGTTTGGCTGGAATTTAAGACTCTAAAAAAAGCGTCTGCCTGTAAAGTCTCCCCATGCGTAAATTAAGTGTAAATGTAGCAACCCTTTAGGGTAATTAAAGTCCCTAAGATCTCACAGTGCCAAGTGGAAAAACAGGCACTCAGGATTCTCAGTGATTGCCTTGGCTTTAAAAGATGGAGGTGGACTGGCTTAAGTTGTGTGGGCTCAGTGAAAACACGGATACAAAATGTGTCCCTAAGGAAGACATTAAACCCTGCTTTGACTGACAAACCGTTAGTCCAGTGCAGGGCCAACATATGAGAGGAACAACCATTCCCTCTCACGCTCACATATTGGACTTTAGAAGGAAGTTGGAGTACCGGACAGAACCCATGTGCACACGAGGAGAACATGCAAACTCCACACAGAAAAGCCCTTGGTTGAACTGAGATTCAGACTGGTGAACTTCTTGCTGTGAGACAGCAATGCTAGCCACTGCACCACTGTGTACCACCCACATTCTGTCTAATCAACCTTCCTCAGTCCTGTTATACATTGGAAACATATTACAATAATAAAACATGTAAAATAACCTTTATTCATTATTCTGGATAAAGACACAGATACAGTCCAGCTGTTGCATACTGGTTGAAACAAATGTTGACATAGAACATTGACATTGAAAGAATATATTTGACCTAGAGCAGATGATTGATATAAATTGTTATAAACCACTTTTGTCTGAGAAGTTTAACTTCTGATACTACTTTCTTTCTTTTTTCTTTTTTTTTTTCCTGTATGTATTTTTTGTTTGCTATTACCGTTATTGTCATTATCATTTTGCATCAACACTTGTGCTTTGCTTGAAGAGGCACGCGTTTAATTTGATGAAATGGATACATAAAAATGTTTCCAACGAATATATTATTAGAAAATAATGCATATGCAGTAGAGGGGGAAAATGTGTTTGGGTGAAAGACCCATTAGAGTTGGTCAGTCATGGATGATTTGAAGCAGATCAGCTAAAAACGATATGAAAAACACTCAGATGGTGTTTTATACTTGACAGCACCAAGAGTCGGTGGCTTCTTATCTGTTTTATTTATTTTGAACCTGGACTTTAGAGTGTGAAAGCATCAGCACTCTAAATTATTTATGTACAGTGCCACTAACTAGTGGCCTAATTTGGGTTTTTTTTTTCCTGCTGATATGCGTTAGTCCAGGTTGTTTCTGAATACTAATGCAACGCGGGTTCAGCAAGGGCATAAAGTTTTCGTTTCACCCCCCCCCCCCCTATTTTATCAACCATAATGAGGCAACAAAATTCCCTGTCACAGAAACTGGCTTGAAAAGTTAAGGGTCACCATAAACAACAGAGGCTAGGACTTTATGAGACCCAGGAGATAAATGGGAGCTGCACGAAATGCAGTCTTGTTAGAGAACATATGTTTCGCTTGCATCCCCCGTGTAAAGGTCACTGTGAGACAGAATAATGGCTCTAGCATATTCATTGCTACGCATCTTCATTTAGGCAACCATCCATTTCTTGCAGATGAGCAGCGGAGACCCCCGCATCATTTATGATGGTGAAATTATGTACTCAGTTGCAGCAAGGGGGGAAAAAAAAGCAGAGTTATGAGTTACAGTATAATGACTTTCCAGGGTCTAATGAAGACATCATTTTGCTGCTGAACTGCATAATTGTTGCTGCTTTATGCCATATTTAAGAACATTACAGAACATTTGGGCACCTTTTGAGAGCCTAGGTAGCTATACAACGTGTTTTATGGTCATATTGTCACCATTAGTGGAGCCTTTATTCAATCCCCCTTTGAATCTATAAACTGTGAACTCTAAATGGATATTAATTATTTTATGATTTTTTTTTTTTTTTTTTTTTTTCACTGGCGTCCAGTGAGCTGTGAGATCACTGACAGCTTTCTGGCACTGCTCTTATGAGAATTTAATTTCATATTATCATAACAGGACAAGGAAGCTAGCTAATTACAGCAGCAATTCGACACAAGGGTGGAGGTAATATATCAAGATTCACTGCTTTGTAATTTGAGGCTTTGGATTGAGAACAAACTGATTAATTAGGAAGGGCGGTTGGCTTTGTTCTTTGAAATTAGGCCAGAAAATGACATGGCCAAGGTCAGAAAAACAGGAATAACAACACATGTTGGTTATTCCTGCTTTTTGGTTAATCGGTTACTCATCACATGTTGCACACTGAAATATGACATGCCAGGACTGGGTGGTGGTCATGGCCAAAGCCTTAGCCACTGTGTTTCAAAAAAGGGGCCGACTGGTAAGAATGATAACTATAAGCTTATAGGTGATATCAACAGAGAAAACAAAAACTGCATCTCAGTTTCATTTGAGATTATGTGTCTGAAAAGAGTGCAGTCACCTGCCACTTTCAGGAGGCGTGACCAACTAATGTAGATCAAAATGCCTCTGTATGCAATTCGATAGACCTAAAACTAATCAATCCATCCATCCATCCATCCATCCATCCATCCATCCATCCATCCATCCTCTGAATCAAGATCACATTTGTAACAGGCAAAGGAGGGCGTTCAAAACATCTCAGCTTCACCCCAGTGATTCTTTCCAGCACTTCCTAAGGAATATCAAGGTCTTCGCAGGTCATCTGGGATATGGAAACCTTCCAGGTAGATTATTGGTCTGCCCAGAACTCTTTTCCCACTTGGATGTGCCCCCCAAAAAAACCTCAATGGCTCCCTTTGATGTGAAGGTCCAAATTCCTTACCATGTATCTAAAGCTGAGCACACACACACCCTACAGGATCTGAAGTCTCACTTTCTCAGTCATTACCCACAGCTCACGTGGATCGACTGGCAAATCGACATCTTTGCTCTGGGCTCGGCTCCCTCTTCACCACAATTAAACTGGAAAAAATGTATACATTACTGCTGATGCTGCACCGATCTATCCTCCCCTCCCTTGTGAATAAGACCTGGAGTGACTTACATACAGCATACTACCAGATTATTATTATTATTACTATTATTATTTGCTGATGAAAAACAAGCTGAGAAACTGAAACCTAAGATAAATGCAGATGTGTGAAATAACCTCAAAACTGTGTAGGAAAGATTGAAGGACATGAGGTTCCTGAATGGCTTGATGAGTATTAAAAGTCACCACTTCTTTACCAATTGATTACCCACCATCACAAGACTAAATAGGACCAAAGTCTTCTTAGTAAGCCAGCAAATTAAACACAGTTGAGCTTAACATTAATTCTAATTTCACATGTAGCTTTCCACTTTTGACTGGCTCATCTTTTCCCATATTTTGTGTTTACAGACTAAAATGGACAGCAAATGCTTTTGCTGCTCTGCCGCCACAGATTAGAGGTTCCCATTTCTGCATTTCATTAATGGTCCGTGGTGTAACTCACCACGATAAGAGTGACAGACCGCTAAGCATCAGGAAATTGGAGGCTTTGACAAAAACGGTGACTCATCTGAGAGTGAGAACCACAAATGTCTTTCTTGGCAGCGGCGCAGCTGCACAGAGTCAGTGCTGGAGGTCAAAGGTTCAAGTGTTTTGACGCAGTTTGTGACAGAGAACTCAACACCACAAATCCTCAGAGGCGGATGGATGAGAGGAAATGTAATGTGAAAATCACATTTTATTATCTCAGCTGGATGAAACCGAATGCCATGTTTATTTACACTGTTCAACCTTAATGAATGTTGGTGTAGAGGGCATGCTTCCTCACCACATTATTAAGCACACCTGTTCAACTATTCGCCAATGCAGACATCTAGTCAGCCAATCACATGGTAGCAACTGAAGTTCAAACCAAGCATCAGGATGTGGAAAAGGAGGAAAAGAAACTGAAACTGGTTGGAAAAGGAGAAAAAGCCTTGTTGATGTCGGAGAACAGAGGAGAATGGACATACTGATAAGCCAGCTGTTGATACTGTTTATGGTGGGCACGCTAAAATCTCTCAGTCATGATCAAGTCAAACAATGACGAGCTCACACTTATGCAAATGTATGCTTAAGGATGCGTTCCCTGTCCTTTCCTTTCATTTGAACCAGCTTCAAAGAACCAAAAACTCAGGATTGTCTCATCTGCTAACTCTGACCTCCATGACCCCAGATTGACAGATCAAAAGGTGGAACATATTCATTTCTCTGTGTCACCGACTGTGACTTTTGTGGTGATGCCCACTTGTAGTACAGAGTGGGGTCAGAGCAGTTGTCTCCTTTTCATTAAGCTGATTTTGCTTCTCAAGCACTAATTGTGTACAAATCAGTGGAAATGAAGAGCTGAGGGCTTAGAACATTAGCATATATGAATATATAATATACAGTAACTAACACATGTACTTTATGGTCTATATATAGTACATAACCTACTTATTATGTAAAGTACAGATGAGTCATAACTGTCTTCAAAGATGATTCTGAAAAAGCAATTCTTTATGGTAAGCTAGTGGGTATTTTGAAATGATCCCAATATTTAGTTTTTTTTTGGCTTTATATATATATATATATATATGTATATATATACATATATATATATATATATATATATATATATATATGGTGGAATGTCTATTTAATTTTGTCAATTTTTTTAATTCCTTTTTATTTTACTAAAAATTTTCTTATAAAGTGAACATTACACAAACCAATAAAAAACAAAAAGGAGTTCTTATTTCCTCAAAAGAATTGAATGAAACTAATAAAATCATTCGAAAACAAATTATTAAAATACCTCTGCCCACAATGTTGTGCTTCCACCCCCAAAAAACAAAAAAAAACTTTGTGAATTTAAGTGTAAAACAGAGAATGAATCTACAGCAAATGCCAAAAATATGATGAGGAATCTCTGTGCTTAAACACTTTTTATTTACCAAAGAGGAACACTGCAGAAAAAGTAGCAATATTTAATACATACTGTATACTGTATCATTCAGATTGTGTTTTGTTGTTTTCTTTTTAAGCCAGTAAGCTCCATTTGGGTTTTACATGCTGAGAAAACCAACTTGCACAAACATGCCAAAGTTAATTATGACATCTTCAGCAAAGAAAGAAGAAGACGCGTAACATTGTCTTAATGATGGAAAACTTCTTAAAGAAGGCCATATGTATATACTGTAGGATGACTTCTGCTTTCCACTGCCTGTTTCCTGCCAACATTTTTTGCTGGTTTCTTTCAACCTTATGTTACCCCAAAAGCACAACCAGCTAGTTTCAATCGTCTAAGTCTAACAAAATCAAGACTATGGTGATGGCAGTGTTAGAAATGCTGTGATAAAACAGAGGCCCTCATGGGTTAATGTGAGGGAAAAGGACAAATGACCTGTAGCAGTTGGTGCCAGGTATGAGCCAACTCCTAGTGCTCCATGTATTTCTTATTCTAAGAATTGGAAAAACTGAATTACATTCTTTCTTGTGAATGAATGAATGAATGAATGAATGAATGAATGAATGTGAACAATCGGTACTTAATTCTGTCAAAGAGCCATTTTTATGGGTCACAATCTGCCAGTATGTATTTACCAGGTTAAATTATGAATGTAATGAAATTGTTTGTGCTTTGTACAGTTTATATCAATCTTTCTCACAGATGCCCCTCACTTTTTTGTGGCTGCCAAATACGCTTTTTTTTTCATTCATCTTTGACAAGCATGATTTATTTGTTGTGTGCTTCATATGTTAGTTATAAGTTATTGTTGATGTAAAATGTGCTGTATTTTTGTTGGTCCACATCCTTTAAGGACAAAATGTTTCTAAGTATAATTTTCATAAGGTTCTACAGGTGGAAAAAGGCTGTTCTGGAAATGAGCTTTATATTTGAATCAAATGATATATCCTGGTTTAAAATGACTCAAACTTTCCTTACAGTGAAACTGGACACCATGGTGATGTCATCTAAAGTAACAGTATGTTCAGAAAGTTTGTCTCTAAGGTGTTTAGGGTTGAATATAATAATCTCAGTTTTGTCTGAGTTTAAAAGTAGAAAGTTACAGGTCATCCAGGACTTAATGTCTATAAGACATTCCTGGAGTTGAACAACCTGATTTATTTCCTCCAGCCTCATTGATAAATAAAGCTGTGTATCATCTGCATAACAATGAAAGTGTATGTTGTACTTGTGTTCCCTAAAGGAAGCATACATATGGTAAAAAGTATAGGCCCAAGCACTGAGCCTTGTGGAACTCCATAATTAACTTTTGTCTGCAATGAGTCGCTATCATTTATAACGTGTACAAACTGGAATCTATTGGACAATTATGACTGAAAACAGCAGAGGGCAGTACCTGAGATCCCCAAAGTCTGCTCCAGTCTCTGCAGTAGAATTTTATGATCAATGGTGCCAAATGCAGCACTAAGATCTAACAGGACAAGTATAGAGACCAGACCATTATCTGAGGCCAAGAGGAGATCGTTGGTAATTTTAAATAGGGCTGTTTCTGTTCTATGGTGTAGTTAAAATTGTGAATAGGGTCTTGATTGTTTGCCATCCTTAAAAAGTGGGTTGGAAAACAGTTTTATATTGTGTTTTAAAATTATTGATTTTTTAAAAAGTAAACAGTGTAAAAAATAATGGTATTCCATAAAAAAATAAGGTTCAGTGTAATTACATTTTATGTCCATGGTGCATGCATTGAAGTAATAGGCTAGATATTGGTGCATCAAAAAGGCAGAATTGAGACTAAATGAGCTGCAGTTCCCATCACAACCCCAGGTGCTTTACCTCCAAAATTCTCTTGAAACGTCTCTGATTCAGACAACATTCAGATGTGGCCTCAGTAGCAAGTCGGCCTATTATTGTGAGTGTAAATGTACAATAAAGCACATTAGAAAACTGTCTTCTCAGCTGATCTGATAGTCCTCTGACCTAGTTACATTTCAAATCAAAAGTAATGTTATAAGTGCCACACTTGATTAACAATTTATCTGTGGCTACATTACATTACAATAGCTCCTTTTCCACCAACATTTTAGGGAACTTATTTACCTGGGTAAATATGTTCCAGTTAATCTGTGTGGTTTGCGTTTCCACCGCACCTCGAAGTTCTTGGCGGATCGCTTGATTGTGTTTGTTTCTCAAAACTCGTTTCATGTTTCAATAAACAAGAATAAACTACAAAACATTTACAAGACGTGTGGATGGGGGGGTTGAAAAGGTACTTCAGTGAGTTGGTGGGAGTGAAAATCAAGCCTCAAAATAGTTTTCACCAACATTGCTCTGTGTGTGTGTCTCAAAACTGCTCTGGTTGCAGACAGACTTGATGTGATTTTTTTTTCTTCCCATCCTCCTCACAGTTTATTAGTTTCTTCACATCATGCTTGATGTGCTTGGGAGGCTGCATCCTAATTCGCATCGGAATCATTTGCACTTTCGCCCCGTCACAAACCGTTAATTAGAAATGTGCTTTCACGTTAGAGGCTCAAAAAGTCTCTAGTCTCTAGTCTGACACAAGATTTGTCACTTTTTTGATAAAGAGTCACTAGAGGGGTCTGAATACTAGTCGGAATTAACGACTCAAAGTCGATAAGTTCACAACATGGAAACAGCTGCAAGATGTGTTCCACAAATCGGCACACACCCCTGCCCCTCCAAAGTTTCTAATAATCTGAAGAGGTACTCAATTTACCTGGGCAAAGATTTTCAAAGGTTAGGTTTTTTTTTAAATACCTGGGCAAATGAGAAAAGTTTTTGTGATGGAAAATGGCCTAATGGAACCATTTGTAGTTTTTTTTAAAAAAAAACAAAACAAAAAAAAAACAAAAAAAACAAAACAAAACAAACATCTTTCAATGCATTTCAATGCTGAGTTAAATGAAGCTCCCGTTTTAGCTTGACTATGCTGTTCAAATGGACTGTTGCCCTTGTCCCAGTATAAAAGCACTGGTGACAGTGGCAATACGCCCTCATTTAGCTTGTTAGCATTAGGTGGTTTCCAGTTAGCTTGCAGTAACACTACCGGTCAAAAGTTTGGGTACACTTTCTTAAAGTGGTGTAGATGTTAGCATCCATGGAACTGAAACTAAAATTCAGTCAAAATTGGGTCTCATTGTTTATGGAAAAAAGGTGTAGCCTGAATTTTATCATGTTTATTTTACAGGCTCCTTCTGTTTATATCTTTCGTGTATTAGCCAGGGTTGGGAAGTTGGCAAGGCCAGCTTGAGTCGGACTCAACTGGAATACACACAGTAATAATATGACTCCTTGGTCACATGGTGGAGTTTACTGGCAACTCTAAATGGACCATACGTGTGAATTTGTATGGTTGTTTTGTCTCTATATGTTGGCCCTGTGATGAACTGTTGACCCGTCCTAGGTGTGACCCTGCCTTTTGACCTATGTCAGCTGGGAGTGGCTCCAGCTCCCCATGATCCTCATGTAGGGGTGGACAATAAACGAATGAATGAATTAATATTTTGTCTCAAAAATTCTTAATCTATATAAATACACTTGTGGATTTGGTTAGTCTATGTTAAAAAAAAATGATTATTTAGTTCCATTTCAATCAGACTGCTCATTTGCAATGGCTATAGGTACCATTCAAAGGTATAACAATGCAAAATAGGTAGAAAAAATTGGAGCAGTTGTGTAATAATTCAGACTCACTCTGTATGCCACCTGTTGTCAGTTAAAATACCAATATATTTTCTACTTGATTTCATAATTTGTTGCTTTTTTCTACATTTGTTTATCGGCAATCTTTTTAACACCCTAAGGTCTCCGCTATACTTAAGTACATTCCTCAAGTTTAAATGGAACAACCCACTGTGTCAAATTGTGTTTGAAACAAATCATAAGTTACTGTTCCTGACACGGAACTGTGTTTTGATCTTACTTTGAACAAAAAACAACAACATAAAACTCAAAATCAGATAAGTAAAGGTTTTCTGGCGCCTTCAGCTGCATCTCCTGGTCTTCATTAAAGACCTGTTTTCTTGTTGTTCATTTGAGAAGTCTATTGCAGAGCCATGGTGCATTCATGTGCCGGCTCTGAAATCTGAGCTATATGAGAGCTGGAGGCTCTAAAGGACTGCATCCATGAGACGAAGAAAATCAAACCCAGACAACACAAGGGCAAACAACGGTGGTGGAACAGAGAACATGATTCTGACATCAACAACTTACTTTGCAAATGAATCCGTTTAGTAGCAAAATGTTTTCATAATGACACTTGTGTTAATGTAATGGGTCACTGCAGAGCAATTATATCAAGCTGCACAAGCCAGCAGCGCTACGACAGCAGATGATTGTTGAGTTTCTTCCACGGCTCGTGACAATACTCAATATTCATCCCATGAATGTGGACAAACACAATCATTGAATATGGACCTTTTAACTCAAGGCAACTCTCTCTCTATGTAGACTCTTTCCCTTTTTTTTGTAGGTTTTCTCTCAGTATAGGTAGTTGATTATTCAACCAAAGGGAACTTTAGGCATAGATCTCTCTGAACTACCCTGTTTGGTTGGTTTGGATTCGGATTTCACTGGTCAAAGTCCCCAATGATGGGACACAATTAGCAAAGGCTGTAAGCAGAGCTAGGAAGAGGAGCAGAAGTCTCATTCTCTGAACAGTATAACTTGGCTGACATAATACTGAAAGGTTTTTTTGATTATCGATTAAATTATACCAGAAAAAAAACCCTACATATTATCATTTTATGGATGTACTAATGATTCACAGGCAACTATGGATTGCATTAATACCAATACCAATATTGGGTATCAAGTCCAATACCTTCGTGTACTCGTATTTGCATTCTTGAAACTATTCTTGAAACACTGATGCTGCTGAAATGAATGTGTTGCAATATCAACATTTTGGAAATACTTTCAGATAAGCAATGCCAAAAAAAGTAGAGCAGGCTGCAAACAAACTGTGCTCTGTTAGGGGAGGAGGAGAAAAGTAGTTCCTTCAAGTCATTAAATGAAACATCTAAAGAACCAACACGATGCAGAGCAAAGGAATTTGCCAGGAAATATAAGGTATTATTCATTTAAATCAAATTCAAGTCTATCTATTCTGCACTTTTGCTCACCTAAACATTTGGTGTTCCTTTAAAAACGAGGTTTTCCTTCTACGATGTTTAACATCTTGATGTAGATACCTGAAGAATTGACCTGAATTACTGATCTCTCAAATGTTTTAAGTGGACAGCAAAAATAAAGGAATTGGAGGAGACAGTAAATGTTTTAGCAGCAGCAATGATACGAATAGTTTTATTTTATTCACAGTCAAAGTGAGGCAAAATAAGGTTTGTTTTCAAAATCTTTTTGGGGGGGAGTATTGGTATTATATATAAGTACTCAGTACCGGCAGGTACTCTAATGGAAGTAATCATACTTGTTTTTTGTCAGAAAAAAATCAATGCATACTTAATTTGGTTATTTATGGCTAGAAGCTAATGCTCCACCTGTTTCTCCCTGTCATGCAATTTTTTCCACTTAAAACGCATTTGCTTATGTGCGTCAAGCTTGGTGGAAACAGAGAGAGTGCGTCAAGATTCACCTCCAAGTTGTTTGTAATTTCATGCTGTTTTTTTTTTCACATCACAGCAAAAGCCTTTAACCATCTTTTGAGCAATTCAAAAGTTATCGGTAACACTGAATATAAGCTGATTTTGTGTCCACTGATTATCTGTTGACATTATCCTGTAGAGGGGAGTCAAAAATGGACAATAAAAAAGTGTTGGTGTTGCCGAGTTTTTAAACTTACAAGCATTTTCCATGGCTTTCTTGGATTGACAGCATCACAAACACATTGAATAACTACGATAAAACCAGTTGTCTGTTTTAATTGCGTGGCTTATTAGTGTATATCCCAACACTGAAGCCTCGGCTTTTAACTGCACATTTGATATGACCTGTAATAATGCAGCGGGCTGATCCTATGAACATTTGTGGCCTCTAGCTAATGTGACCACAGCCAGCAGGGAGGCAGCTGGCTCCCTCCTGAGACGTGAGCCTATGACCCTGAAATCATGAGCAACAGGCTCACCCCCCCCACCCGGACTGAAATCAGAAACCTTTTTGCCTCCTTCCCACCTTCCTTCCTCCATCAGTGAGCTGCTGCTGCCCTCACTGTTCTGCAGGCACAGAGTCCTGCCAGGGGTCATCCGCGGGGGGAAGAAGTCGACATCATTTAAGATCCTTCAAAACAACCCACCACCCTCAACCCCCACCCACCATCACCGCCCCTGAGCCGGTGCTTCTCACCTGACATTGATCTGAGCTTCAAAACCCTCAGCTGACACCAACAATTTGTCCAGTCGGCTTCACCGCAGGCGTGAGCGCTGACGACTCACAAACACACACACTGCATCAACAGGAGCTGTGTTTTTTGGTTTTGGGATTTTCTGCTGTTTCAACACATGACCAAACACACGCCACATACAGGCAGCTGAGACAATGTCTTCTTTCATCAATCATCAATGGGGAGGAAGGAAGGAAAGAAAGAAAGAAAGAAAGAAAGAAAGAAAGAAAGAAAGAAAGAAGATTGTGATTGAGGTGAGGGTCAGTCCAATTCACTCTAACTTGATCCCAGAGTTCATTTAATATTTATAGAACCTTTGTTTCCCCACAAAATTTTCATTCTATTGTCGAGGTTTTCCAGTAGCAGAGAATCTAGGAATTTGATATGACATCTGAATGTGATTCCAGCCTCAGTGTCCTTCATGGTGGAGCTTTATAATTGTGTCATAATATCTGTACATATCCTATAAGGACTCACATTGCACAGAATCATGTAGTTCTAAAAAGTAACATTTCCTACACTTACTGATGAAAAATATGTTACATATAGTATATATTGTTACAGTTTTTTGAAGTTTAAAGGGCTATGACTCATTTGTTCACGGCCTAATGATGCACAATTGCTATTTCTCCCATCTCCTTCTCCAAACAGTAAATACCTCATGTAGAACCAACTTCAAAAAACCTGTCCCTTAAAAACTTACAGTTCCACAAAAGAATTCGCTTAACATCTCAGGGGGAAGTGACCCATCCAGTTGTGTCCTTCCCAGACCTCAGTTTCTATTAGAGGTCATCACTGGTCCATGTGAAACCTGACCCAAGACCTGACCCAGGACCTGTAGCTATACCTGTTCCATGCTTTATACAGTCAATTACATATGCAGAAATATGCCCTAGTCATGATTTATGTTGTAATTTGGTTCATTGCAGTGTGCCATCTTTAAATATTGGGTCCTCAAATAGAAAATGTGGGGAATGCTGATTTAATGCAGAGGAGGCAAAGGGAAGAGAAAAAAAAGAAGCCAGCAACACCAAGAAATAAACAATAAACTAACCAACAAATCTTAAGTGAGTTGATATGGCCAGAAACATCGTGTTAGCTGGCAAGTGTATCTCATGCTAGCCATAGCTATTGTTAGCAATACCACTCAATATATGGTATTCTGTGCACACAAACAGCTTAGCAACATGTTTACGGTTAAAAACGGAATAGTACCGTTGCGTATGACTGATTTACTGTGCAACAAATTTGACATACACTACCGTTCAAAAGTTTGGGGTCACCCAGACAATTTTGTGTTTTCCATGGAAACTCACACTTTTATTTATCAAACGAGTTGCAAAATGAATAGAAAATATAGTCCAGACATTGACAAGGTTCGATCGAACCCACAAATGTGATGCTCCGGATACTCAACTAGCTCAAAGGAAGGTCAGTTTTGTAGCTTCTCTAAGCAGCTAAACTGTTTTCAGCTATGCTAACATCATTGCACAAGGGTTTTCTAATCATCCATTAGCCTTCTAACACAATCAGCAAACACAATGTACCATTAGAACACTGGAGTGATGGTTGCTGGAAAAGGGCCTCTATACACCTATGTAGATATTGCATTAAAAACCAGACGTTTGCAGCTGGAATAGTCATTTACCACATGAACAATGTAGAGAGTGTATTTCCGATTAGTCTAATGTTATCTTCATTGAAAAACCGTGATTTTCTTTCAAAAATAAGGACATTTCTAAGTGACCCCAAACTTTTGAACGGTAGTGTAACTATTATTAATGGTCCAAGTTGTCTTCCCTGGTTCCCCATGTGTGTTTGTGCTATACAAGACATTATAGAAGAGACAGTAAAGCTGATGTCGTCATTAAAAGGTGACCAAAATGAAACATAACTTTGACTAGAAAAACAGATGTTGAAAAACATGTTTTGAAAGATAAAATACATAAGGGCTGTGATTTTAAAATAACTATACTGAAATTTTATATATCTTTAAAGATGGATTTTTTTCCCCCAATAAATAATTGAAATAAATAAATAATTAACTTCAACAGACGCAGACAATTTCACACCTATTAAATTATATGTGTTATATCTCAGTGTTTTTGCATGACACATAAAAATTATATTTTCAGTAAATTAAAATATCTATTGCATAAAGCTATAGATATATAGCTGTTTGTTTTTTTGTGACAAAATCTACAGAAAACTGATTCAATACATCTAACTAAGCATGTAAAAATGCTGCGCCATGTTCTGTTTTCTGTTTTTCCTGTTTTCAAATACCTGTAATTAACCCGTGATCTTATTTGAAGACGATTGATCAGGTTACCACATTTTACTCCTGCCGTCACGAACAGGGACACGCAAAAAGGAATGCGACAGCGTCAGCGCCTACTGCAGGTGAAAATGTGACGGCATAAGCAAAAGTGCAAAAATCAGCCATGTTTTATTGAAAAGCTCCGCTTGCTCCATTTACCCCCCCCCCCACCACAACACCAGCATCTTGACACAAAAGTCTACCCTTTTGCAGAAAAGTGCCCCTGAGGATCATGGGAACCTGGCTGCTGCTGCTGATGTACTCAGATGTGAGGAGTTCCCAGGACTGTGATTTACAGAGGGTGAGTATTTCCGAGGTCAGACTCAGAGCCGCTGACGTGCAGACTGAGCTGGCCTCTCTCTGATTGACGAGTTCTTTATGTGTTAGTCCTGTATATATGCGCTCCTGATTCCGTCGATGTGCTGCTTACAGTATACAACTGTTCCTAAACAGCTCAAGTGGCTAAACCATTTGTTTCTGCACCGGAACAATACACCAGCCCCGACACAAGGCGAGGGCAATGAACAATATTTCACCCGTGTATAATTCATGTTGAGCGTGACTTTTAACGAGGTGCTAAAAACCCTGACATGTGGCCCACTCGACACTCAACACTGCGACATAAATTCTTAATACTCTTTTATGGACTGCATCAGTCCGAAGTGTTTATCTACAATAATGTCTAGTCCCAAGGATTTCTTCCTTATTCCTCAACATCGCCTCGTTTCAGCAGCTGGCCTGTTAGCGATTAGCCTGTGCCGAGTGAGAAGCCCCAGCCCACTTTATTCCCCTTTTATTCAGGATTGTTTACAGGAATGCATGGTGAATTTGTGCCTTAATGCATTTTAATGCTCCCTGTTTGGTCGCCGGGCGCTCATCGCACGCCTGTGCTGTCATTACAGCAAGGGGTAATGTATAATAGGAGGAGTATTTGTGAGGGTGTACGCACTACAAACAATCATATTTTCTCACCTCGCTGCCTCTCAGCATGACAACCGCTGAGTAACTAGGTGATATTGTGCAAGTTCATGGTGCAGTTTCTTTCTTTTTTTTTTTTTTTTTTTTTTTTTTTTTTACTTTTAAAGAGTTCCACGTGGTACACGTCTGTGTCTTTGCCTGCCTGCCTCTCTGCAAGTGGCCATGAATCATGGCTTTTGGAAATGACATGACCTATGAGCAATGTGGTTGCACACACACACACACACAGAGCCAGAGCACTTCTGTTTTTTTCTGTTGGCAGCAGAGTGAGCTGCCTTGTAGAGGAACACTTGCACAGATAAGAGTGTGATAATATTTGCCTGTTCTGTTTTATTGAGAGGTTTGCTGACAGCTGAGATATAAAAGAAAAAAAAAAAAAAATCAGTCTGGTGATAAGAGACATGACAGGATTTCGCACGACTCCACAGACAGCCATGTGTGGAGGCCTTGGTTTTTTTAGGTTGTGCATCGTCCATCTGTCTGTCCCGGTCCTGTGTACATAATAGCTCAAAAATGTGTTGAGGGAACCCTTTCAACTTTGGCGCAAACATTCATTTAGACTAAAGGATGACCCGTAGACAATGCCAGATGTACAGTATATAGGACATTTATTGAAAACAAACTAGCCTTGTAAAGCCTCAAGATTTGATCATAACAGTCTATGAAACTGTAAAGTTCCAGTGCCAAATTATTGATAGTTTTTGCTTTTGTTTCCTCTCTTTATGCTTCATTAACAGAAACAGTGCAACGTCATTCGTGTGCTGTGCCCTTTATCTGAAATTGTGCTCTGTCATGCAATACTATCAGACCTGATTGAGGAAGTGTTTGTGCGTATACAGAGGCAGGGCAGGAGGGAGTGCAGGCTAACAACTTGCTACATGCTAAACCAGAACCCGCCTAATACTAACAGCTAGTCTAGCAGAGGCGGACAAACATTCAACAAATCGATTCCCCGCTAGTCGTGGCTCGACTTAACTCTGCGTGGAAACGTACTGGTTGTATTTATTGCCACTACAGACAACAGCCACCATTTATTTGACCAGTGGAAAGTTGGCCTCATGAGGGTTGTGTTATGCACTTCATTCTTGATGGAAGCTCTTAAAAGAATCCCCTCACTGATGAGATCTTTCGCATAAACTTCGCCACAGTACACACTTGTATTCCTCGGCCGTTAATGTGATCGGAATCAGCACGGTGTTCTCATGACTTTGCTGGTTACACATGCTGATGCCACAGCCTAATTAGCGGATTGATTTTTGCAAAGAGTGAACTGTATCGACCAAAGTGCTCTAACCCAGTCACACGGCTCTAGCATCTGTTAGCGAGGGTCACACCGAAGTGATCCCCGCTGAATTCTATTGATGTAGCTGAGTAAATAACAGCATATTTTTTGCCGCCGAACAGACTACAGATGTTTTCCAGGAATCATAATTTTTACTTCAGGCCTCTTAGGATGAGAAATATATAATTTCAAATCAGGCTGCTCCCTAAATCCACAAATGGAGGCCGTGCTTTGGCATGAAGTCGCGGTTTAATGTCCCAAACTTTACTCTCTGTTTGACTGACTCTTATTGTCCCGTGTTATTGTGGCGTTTCATGGTTGTATGCAAACATACACACATACGCGCACACACACGTCATCCTCACCGTCAAAGCCTGAGCACCAAAATACAATGTCTGAAGAAATGATGTACCTGCCTGCTGGAGTTGCCTGGGAAGTTCTGCTCCAGCTCCCACAGAGCTCCACCGTCATCCTGTCCGGCGGCACCACTGTCAGTTGTTTCCGTTGGCTTCCTCGCTGCCTGTTTTATTTTCCTTCGGCATCTGGGGACGGTTTACACACAGCCTTCACACGGAGGCTTGTTTCAGCCTTGGCCTGCTGCACGTTTACACTGAGGATCTTGACGATGTGCTCCTACAACGAAGAATAGTAATTTAGTCTTAGAAAATCACACTTTACTTGAAGAACAGAGACATTTTAAAAGGAGAGTTAAGGGTTTTTTGAAGAGTGGTTGTCTGAGGTGCACATAGTCAGACTGCACTGTGTGTGCTTGTAAATAAAATTAATACTTGTTTATGTCTACAATATCTTAAGGATATGATTGCAGCCGTACCTCATTATGAAACAACTTTTGTTTTTCTGTCTGGTTCTCTCCCCAGCACCAAAATCCATAAGGAAAATTTGCATTTTTACTTCATGGGGACACAGGAGCTGCTAGTGTTCTGCGGCCTTGTTTGGTAAGTTTGTGTCACTCAAGTAAACTTAAACGAAGAATTGTAAACACAGAAGTCACAAAAGAATACATGACTTTGCTAGTAGAGGCATTCGTGGATCAACAACACCATTGTGTGCCATTTGTCGGGATCCGGTTTCACGCTACTTCCTGTCCCTTATTCTTTTTTGCTTGTTTCCTGCACGACCTGTTTTCTGTTTTCTTGGTTTCAGGTGGCTTGACCTGGCTGCGGGGTGGAGTCTCCTTCGCCGCACCTGCTGCTCGTTCCCGTGATTGGATTCATACCCTTTATATTCCTCGGAGTTTCCTGCAGCAGGTGTCAGCGCGTAACCCAGTCAATGCAGTATTTTGCCAGCACGTTCTTTGAATCGCCTCTTTCTTGTGATCCTCGTACTTTTATGTTTTGTTCTAATCGTCGCCTTTTTCCTTTTTTCTAGTTCATTCGGGAGACCTCCACTCTGCAGCCAGTCAAATCCCCTCGCCTTTTGTTACTCATTTTTCCGGTTTAGGATTATTCTTGATTTTTTGTAAATAATAAATCTAATTTTTAGTGCTTTTAAACGGTTTGCTTCCGCCTGTTTTTGGGGTCCATATTAGTCCATTACCAAATCATAACACCATTGAATGTTAAATTGCTGATTTTCTCTATGAAATTTGGTGTGGGAGAGTGAGCTGTTTGCAAGGTGACACAAATTTAAATTTCAGCCCCAAAAAAGGATAATGATGACAACATAATGCAGCAAACGTATGCTAAAGATATCCGAATGTCCTTTTAATAAGGTTGCTCAAATCTTGTTTGACCGCCATGTTCAGCAAGTGACAGTGTGTCAGTAGCTTACACAAGCACACTTCAAAACACCTGAATGAACTAACATGATCCCATCCACATGCTTCACTTCCATGACCCAGCGGTTTTTATCAGCAGCCCTGACCGTGAAATAAAAAAAAAACATGGCATATTTCACAGCGTGCACCAGTGAGTCAGTTACCATACAGTACATGTTGCTCTCCTTTTTTTTTACGCATCGTATCCTGTTTTTAATCATTTGTGGGAGGTGATGCTTGCGTGACACAAAGGGGGACCTCTGCAGGCGTGACTTTTTCATGAATACCTTCAATTTTAATCATGTCAGTCAAGTCTTAAATAAATATGCTCGTGACCCAGTTGTGCAAATGTGAAATTACACATTTACTTTTTTTGTAATGTAATTTCGCCACATCTTTCTTTGACACTAACTTGTTTTTATGATAAACTGCATCACTCCAATATAAATAAACAATATAAATAATGTTTGCACGCCTACCATTTCCCGATTAAAGCTTGTACCTGGAATTCTGAGACCAAATCTATAGTTGCACTCATGCATTTAAATGTACTCATCAGACATGACACTGCGAACTGTCCCACAGTCCACTGAGACTCAAACCCGGTGCCTGGTCTACTGGGACTTTCACATTTACAGAAGCAGCAGCTGTGAATGGTTTTTAATGAAGGTGTCAAACTGGAAACTACATTATCAGTGACATACAGCTCAAAAAATACCAAACCATAGAATAGAAACAGTATGATGGTTGTTCATCATTTGCACCACTATATTCAGCCTCCTCTGTCTTTTTCAATCACAAACTCTCGATTAAGTTTATTTCAAATGTCTTAATCTCCTAAAATACAGTGTTAATAGTGTGGCCCCTGAATGTGACATGATTTTTTTTTTAATTTATTTTTTTTTATTTTTTTTACATATTTATGACTACATCCTGTTTACAGAATATAATAGAGGTCTCCTCGGTGTGTCTATGTGTACATACTGTAATCTGTGACCTCTCTGTGACAAACAAAATAAAGGTTTTGTAAATGTCATGTGTCTCAAAAGACATTGTAGAGTAAGCTCTCCATTTATGTCCAACACACTCTCATACCAGTAATAGGTAAGAGCTGTACAAATGTATTTTGTTTCCCTTAAGTTTCCTCTTAACTGCCGACCAGGAAAATGCAAATGGATGATAAGAGTTCAGCGTTGTTACTTACTACTGTTTATTATACATGCTTACTGTTTTGCTTTTACTTTTCTTTCAGTGTCTAGTGCTGTAATAGTTCTAATTTCCCCATTGTTGGATTCAAATATTATGGTCATATTCAAAATGAAGCATATCACAGTAAAATATCATTATTTTTCAAGATATATTTGGAGGGGGGCCTCTATAAAATGAAACAAGATTTGATCAGTCAAAATTTAAACATTAGAATAAGCAACATTAATATTTTAAATACCTGCAAAGCTAATGACATTTACTGTACTTCTGCTTCAGTTATTCGCAGAGTTATGACCTAATTAATGCATTACAATGCAAGTACATTAAAAAATAAAAAGGAAATGGCAAACATGACAAATGTTGCACCTACTGACATGTTTGCATCAAGGTCTCATTGCATAATGTGACAAACACGGGCACTAGCTGTAAATAAAACACAATGTCGTTTTCATGTATATCATGACTCTTTTCCTTTTTGAAGCCGAAGTTATTGTGGGAAAATTGCTTCTTCCTGGTCACAACTTGAGTTTTTCTTCTTGTCTTCATGTACCAATAAAAGCCTGATAACATCCGGGGATGAGTTAATTAATTTTTAACTCGTTTATACAGCTACTCTGGCATTTCAAAGCTGTTTTTATCAGAACACGTTTGCTTTATTACAACTTAGCAAAAGGTAACGCTCATATCTTTTGGTCCCTGCTGCTCTTTGCTTACTGAAAGGAAAACTAAATCAAAGGCTGGCGAGTGAAGAGAGTTCACAGAAAAGCTACATGCAAATTAAACAGTAGAAAAGTTTGAATGGAAATAACAACGTGAAATATCGAGGTTGAGGCATCGAAGTGCGAGTCGCCCTGGCACTTAACGTGACGCGTCTCCTGACCGTGACCTTTAATTGTCGCATGTCATTCCCTCCCTGCTGCGCCATCTCTGCCCGCCACTCCCCTGCTGTCGCTGTCCAGCAGAGTGGAAATGTCACCCGAAAACAAAAAAAAAAAAAACTCTTTTAAAAAACAGCCAAGAATTAACCATGACATGTAAGTGAAGTGCTTCAGAAACTCTGTATTGAGCTTTTGGGGGGTTTTTTGTCTGTGCTCCAGTGCGGGTCAATATCCATCTTTGACAAGTGGAAGCGGCTGTCATGTCATGTATACATTGTTAAAATTAAGCAGGGACAATATCTGATTTCCGAGACAGGAGCCGCATGAAGTCATGGCATGTTAATCCGGGTTGAGTGCACTCGTGAGAGCAGAGATGGTCATTAAATGAAGAGCTGTCTGCTGAGACTGTTTATGTGTGTGTACCTGGTATTCCATATGTTGTGGGGACCTAAATCTCTTTACACAGCCACATTATGGGGACTTGTCTTCCTTATGGAGACAAAAATCAAGTGCGTGTGTCTGTGTGTGTGGATAATGTGTCAGCGAGACACAGTGGTCACAGCAGGATGTGACCTGCATTGATTAGAACTGCCATGCTACTTCACTGATCAATCCGTTGGATGATGATGATGATGATGATGATGATGATGAAGATGACATTAGCTTGGATGCATAGGCTTGTTATTATTCAATTAATGGATGAGGACTTTTTTTTTAATTTAGCTTACACACTGCACCAATCAATACACTCCACTTTATTAGGTACACTTGTTTAACTTTGTGTTAAAGCAATTATTAAGGCTGTAGCTGATGGTTGATGGTCATGCAACCAAGGTAACATCAACACTGAAGACAATGTTGCTATTCACGTTCAGTATATATCAAGCTCTGGATGTCATGTGACTCCGTTTCTATAAACTGCAGCCTAAGATGCAGCAAAAATGAATGGGATCGATGCTAGATTCAACCTGTCAGATTTCACTGTGCAAATCCACAGACATTGACATATTTCACATTGACATATATTTCAAAAAAACTTGACAGATTGGATATGTATGTGATCCTCATAATGCCGCTGGTGTGCTTTTTATGAATTTGGAGAGGACATTATTCCAGATCTGCAGTATCCTGACATCTTCAATGTAACTTCCCTTCATCTTACTCCATAGACTCACTGGACAAAATTCAAAATGAGTGTCTTGCCCCCCCCCCCGACATAGAGACCATGTCCTGACCTCAGGTCCTCTGACCTGCTACAATTTCACAGTATTTTTACACTAATCAGCAGCCTGTTTATCTACTTATATGGGGTGAATGAGTATGATAAATGTGCCATTTAAAAAGAGGTCTGAATGTACATGAGCTCGATGAATGTGTGTGAATGGGCAAATGCAAAAACTGTAGTGTAAGCTACATACTGTAAATTGTGGATATTATACATTAATTTATTGGTAGCTACAGCCACAATATTTACCCTGACCATGACATTTCTTTTGTCCAATAGTTACAATCTTACATCGTGTTAGAGCAGCAGAGGTAGTCCATCCCCTTCTCTTTCTTTTGAACACTCACTCTCACACACAAACCCAGTGACGGCAGACCCAGCTCTACGGTCAGATTTGCTGAAAATATAGTTTTGCTCAAGAGAACAAAACAGATAGACAGCGAGTCACTGATTACAGTCGAGTAAAACCAGAGCTAAACTCATGTGGTCACAGGAGATGCATCCAGGACACATTCTAATTTAAATTTGTGATTTTCTGTTGTTCCCTTCACTGATATAACTATGAAGGAGATCATTTTTCATGTTCAGAGGCAAGGACTGTAAAATATTCAATTTCATTTCAAAAAAAGGTGGGTGGTGCTATCACTGTGCCTGTACTTAATGCCCATCAGCGGGGATTAATACATTGTATTTGCTCTAACTCCTCCTGCTTAAATAGATGTCAAATGCCTATAATGTGACACAATGACACTTTTGGGCCAAGAGTGGATCTCAGAATGTGACAAATTGCTTAACAGAATCATTTGAGGTGACCGTTAAACCACTCCATCTCCCGCCTGCTCCCGTTCCTCAGTTGCATTTTGATGACAGGCTTACATATTTGGAACAAATTATGTGTGACCAAGACCAATAGAAAATCTGCTGTGTGCTGCTTGACACGCCTATAATGAAAATGGGTGGTTGGGTAGAGCATAGATGGGACCGGACACCTGACAATCTATTGTCGCTCCCCATCAGTGCACAGGAGTCGGCTCAATCCAGTCTCCCCCGCCGTGGAAATGAACATGTCTTGTCTAATGGGAAACATAATGGTTGTGGACAGATGGAAGACATCTCACTTTAGCTCGGGTCCCCTTGCTCACTATAACGAAGGCATGGCTTGTTGACAGATAAGGGTTGGCAGGGGAAAAACAGGTGATAGTAGTGTGTCACTTTTCGGCATCCAGCCCTCAAAGAATATACGGGAGGAGAGTATAAACCATGGCAGAACACGGGAATGTGCGGGTGTGCATAATCTACTGCTGTATGAGTCTGTGTAATGCGTGTGGGAGAAACAACGGAGGGCTCTCCTGACTGTTCCCTGCCTCAGAGCATCAGGTCAATACAGGCACACCAGGATGCGAGGGCCCCTCTGGCAGGCAGGTCATGTCACTGTAAAAATAGCAGCCCGGCAATCCAATAGCTCTGATTTATGAAGCATGTCAATATCTAGACTGTAACAATGCAGCGGTCGGGTGATGATTGGTGGGCTCTCAGATGAACAATAAGCACAGCCTTGCAGCCAGATTGACACTTTACCCAGCAACATAAACCCATCATCACAGCTGTAAAAGGAATCAAATACTAATGGATATAACTGCAAACTTTTCTTTTCTTATTTTTTTTCTTACTGTTTGTTTTTTTCTTTTCACAGTCTAGACATCAATTTCTGAACAGAAAAAAATATATATATATACTGAAATTCCCTTTGCTTTGCTGAAGACTTGATGAAATTAAAAAAATACTTATGTCCCTGTGCATCTCAATTTACCTATTTTTGTCCCCTGTAAAGCCTTATCAAATGTTTGACTTTCCCTGCTCTCCATAGTTAAATAAGTAGTAAAAATATTCAAGCTGTAGTGCCTGCCTTTAAAGTAAAAACAAAGCCTACCAAGAGATACGCTGAGTCTATAAAATCGTAAGGATATGTTTATCACCTTATCTTGCCACTAGACAACCTTTTCTAACTTGAAACTGTCCTTTTTGTGAATTTGCCAACATTCCTTCCGTGCACCAAAGTCCATAGAGTCAACAATCAGCAATTTTACTGACGTGGCACATGGGAGTTGTGTATTCACTGCTGCCTCAATCAGTGAATTAAAATGTATTATTTTATGACTCTGGTATTCACATTTTCATTTGTAGTTACCCTATAGTGACACAAACTTAACCAAGTGAGACAGCAGTATGTTGGCTTCCATGTCCCCACAAGTTAAATTTGCTGATTGTCTCTATGGACGCTGGTGTGGAAGAGTGACTGGTTGACAAACTTCAGTTTCAAGTCTGAAAATGGCAATGTTAACTGTCAGTCATATTCTAAAGCTATCATAGACTTAACCTGCTGGAGTTTATTAGATAAGCCTTTTGTTGAGAGGCCAAAACAGATCTGAATGCCTCTAACATACCTCTCAGAACCAGAAGGGACCAGAGGAGTTGCTGATCATTCTCTATGGGTTCATCGCTACAATGTTCACATTACATTTGTAGATTAATGAATTAATATATTGATTTGTGCAGCTTTAATGTGATCGATTTCCTATTGGATCAGTTGTTTTGAGCAGGAAATAACCCACAGAGGGATTATTGTAAAGTATGCTCCAGGGAAATATTAGATTAAGAGAATAATGTTTGATTTGGCAGGAGGAGCAACAGTATGCAAAGTAATCTAATGACTATTTTGTGTATTAATAATGAAGAAAGAAACATGAGACCTAAAAAAGCTATAATTTTCAGGAAGAAACCTGGAGTGAACTCTGATATCGATTTCCCAGGGCTTTTGAATTTGATTTGATACATGTGTTGTTGGTTATTTGTGAAGCCTGATAAAAACAGATTAGAGCTTAAACTTACAAAAGAGATGTGAGTGCTTTTCTTTTCACTGAGGATCATATCCATCCACTTAGAAATTCATAGACTCTCATGTTTATCAGTCGAACAGAATAATGACAATAAGAAACAGCAGCTCTGACACTATCATATGTTATAGACTTTATTTTTGAATGCAATGGTAAATAAGTTTTCATGACAATGTCAGGCAAACACATGAAATATTGTTAGTAAGTGGAAATGACAGGTCAGTTCCAAATCCGTCATGTGACACATGAGGATCTTTTTAATTGTTTTGTGCTGTCGCTCGGTGTGAATGGTTGAATGAATGAATGAATGAAATGAAATAATGAAATAATAAAAGTCGCTAATTTAACCTAGTTTTATCAACTATATGAACTGTTGTTGCTTGGGACACCAACTCAGAGCACTAACAAAAATGAATCATAATTAGCCTTGAAAGTGTTTCACTGAGTGGCCACTTCTCTGCTACTGGATGTTATTTTATTTAATTTAATTTTTTTATTCCTCGGAGGAGTGAAAAAAGTTTCTACCGTGCTTTGCATCCACATTCCCATCTTATTTGTGGCTGATGATCAAAACGGCTTCTATGGAATTCCCATTCCATAAAAGCCTTTCACTGATGTCATAGCAATATTATCTGTCAAAGTTGTTGCTGCATAAAGCTTCACTACTATTGACCGGAAATGCCAAAACTGGAAGTCGCACACACAAATAATGGCAGATGTCAAATTAAGTGTTTCTTCTGAAAATAAGGTTGATATTGTCACTCTTGGGCCCTAACCACAAGGAAGTCGAACAAAACTTAAATGATCTTTGTCTTCGTAAACACGACGTCATCCACACGAAACGCTCAACACTACTCTAAACGCTGTAGTACATATGCCAGGCCTTTATGTGGCACTGTATTGCTGCTACACAAAAAAACAGTGAAGAAGACAGTGAGCATGCACATACAGCATTTGCACTGTGTGCAAACCTCTTCTTTAAACACAGCTTTATTTGAATAAGTATACATTACAGTGCACACACTGATACAGAGACAAAATGGACTAAGCTAGGGGAATAGAGGGAAATAAACAAAAGAAAATAAAAGTTTTAATAAAGCATACAGACCAAACATAAGAGTGAGGAGAAAGAAGAATGACAACAATCATGACAAAGATAGTAACAGTAAATGCCACCACAAGACAGAGTTGGGACTATGACACCATAGTTTTTCCAAAGTAGAATAATGGTTGTCTACCGATACGCAACAAGGCTCCCAAAAATATCGTTTCCATGACGATGAAACGGCGATACGATAAATAAGACTTTGGCCTACACTCCCTTTCATGGCGTACATGTTGTACGCCTTCAAATAAAGGAAGGCTTAATACAAATCCATCATTCAAGGATACTTAGTCATTGGTATTTAAAACTGAGGGCAATATTCGGGCATCTTTTACCATACGATTGAAGGTAAAAACAGACCATTTGAAATCAGAGTTAGAGAAACAACAGTCCAGTTAGGTATGCTACTTTGAAGGTGATGACAGAGTACGTTTAATATCCATCAAGGTGACCACTTAATCCTCCACTTCCCTCCTGAATTTTGAAAGGATGGATGCATATACCATTTCCAATTACATTTCATAGCAGCATTTACACATGGCTGGTCCCTCAGTAATGCTGAAATAAAATCCAGCGTCTGCACTATTTCAAACTATTTTTCTCTAGAAGGTGAATAAGAATGTACTGCATATATTTCACTGCTGTTTTCCTCTGTGTCTGATTTTAATCAGTCATGGCCTTCTAATACCATCAGGAAAAAAATCAGTGTTCCAAACATGACAAACCAGTCTGATTGTTGTGGGCTACACAAGAATTTCCTTTCAGAAAAATGGGGAATTTTGGAGTTAAATGTCACTTTTTTTTGTAGAAATACAGCTTGTGTATTCCCGCGTTAAAGGCCTTATATTTGTTAGTGCCTTGTCAGTGTGTTCGTTTCCTGTGCATTTTACAAAGATAAATATGGACTCAATCAGTGACAGGCGTCCTCAATTAGCTTCGTATGCACATATGTTCACATGCACTTATGTCATATATGGGGTTTTGTTTGACTTGTTCATGAGAAGAGTCTGAAAGATTGTGTTAAGTATAACCCAGACCTCAAAATGTTCAGAAAGCTTCAAATCAATGCGTTGCCATGTGTGTGTTGACATATCAAAAAATGGCAACGGCAATGGAGGTTCACCTTTCCTTGACTCAAACAATAGTGTATTAAAGTTAGACAGGCTTGAATTTGCATTTTCATCAAACACAGACCAAATTTACAAGACTGGGGCTAATGCAAGAGGCAGGTATGGTCATGGTAAGGTGCAACCAATCACTTTAATCAAGCAACTTTACCCAATTCAGTCTAACCATGAAAAAGTGCGATATTTTTACTGCATTCCTTCTTTCCTTCCTCTATTTCTGATAAATTTGTGGAGACTTTGGGAAAATCTCAGTGCTGTTTGGCATTTGCAACATCACCTCAAGATAAAACGATATACAATTTGCATGATTTGCATCCCAAAGCTTGTGTGACTTTGCTTCATTGCACTAGTTTAGTACTGTATGAGATCTCATCACATTAAAAACTTGCATTGTGGTTGGTGTACGTTTTGAATATGCCTAATTGAAATGACGATGTTCCCAACGGCTGTGTTGTAAACATACAACGTACATTTAGCAAACAGGTTCCACTCTGATCAGCAGGCATTCTGAAATGATCAAAATGAAATCATTCACAGACATGTTTGGAAGGATAAAGTCCGTAAAAGTCGTCTTATAACGCTTTTCAACACTAACTTGTTTCAGTCTCAACCTCAAAGAATCCTTCAACAGGGTGCAGACAAGTGGCAGCTCACCACAGTATCGTCCAGAGGTTTTCCAACAGCTCTTTCAGAGCTTTATGTGTTTGGTATTTTGGCCAGTGCCGCCTTGTTTATCCTGAATGAAGCTCATCCACTGTATGTCCACGTTCACTTACACAAATGCACAAAAAATAGTTACTAGGGTTACAAATCAAATGATAAGTTGACTGATTTTCCACTTAGACTTGTCCCCTGTTGGCAGATACAGATTTCAGTCATTGGTTTCACTTTCCAGACCTATTTTATAGGTGAAATTAATATCTGATTGCAGTTAATATCTGATTGCATCCTTGGCAGCTGTCTAGCCCCCTCTCCCTCAGATTGGCACATTTCTGGGGAAGTTGCATCCTTTCACACTACAATGATAGCCAGAGAACAACCAGCATACAGTAAATATTCTGCACCTACTGTACATGAGAGGACATTATTTTCACAGTGGTTGAATGCTCTAGACCTGAGGTGTCAAACTCATTTTAGTTCAGGGGCCACATACAGTGCAATTTGATCTCAAGTGGGCCGGACCAGTAAAATAATAGCATAATAAGCCATAAACAACAAGTACTCCAAATGTTTCCCTTTGTTTTATATTTAATGGAATATCTTTTATGATCTATTATGAACAACTTGAAATTTCTTTAGAAAAATAAGGTTAATATTATGTTTAGGTTTACCATTTACACATGCATTACAACTTACACATCACAGTGGATCTACAAAGGCACTAAACAGTTTGTCACAGGTCTCTGGAACTGAAAAAATAAAGTAGCTCACATACTGATACTGATTAGATTCCAATCATTATGTGAAACTTTCACAAACTCATTCTGTGGGCCGAATTGGACCCACTGGCGGGCCGGTTCTGGCCCGTGGGCCGCATGTTTGACACCCCTACTCTAGACCCCATGGTAGACAGTTGGACAGATGGCACATTAAGGTGGGTAGAAGAAGAAGACCTGAGAGAGTGAATGGGCGTTTTAATGTTCAAGATTTCAGAGAGGTACAAGGTTTGGAGGTACAAGGGAAAAGTCTAGAGTATCATTATAGTATTTGACCGGAATCCATTGAAGTTGTTGAAGAATAGGAGTGACTGGAACATTTCAAGTTTGTAGGTGGACTTGAGAGGGAGACCAACGAGAACGTAAGCAACAGTAATAACATGTCCGATATAAAAGGAAAAAAAAAGGTTAAGCAGGAAACCTATTATGTGGTGACACATATTATCTGCGGCATTGTTTTTCTTGTCAGTCTGCCATCACACAAAGACTCACTCTAGATGACCATCTAACTGTGATATCTGTTTCCACATTAAATAAGGAAGATATGCAAGACGCTCACTTGTATATCTTTCATTGGCGGAAGAAGAGGCTCTGGTCGACGCCAACAAAGGCCAACACTGCTGTACACACTAGTCTGATGAAGGATATGGAGGTAAGCAACTGCCGACGGTGTGGTGTGTCCTGAGCTGTTTAACAAGTTTGACACTAGTTAGTATTTTACAGAGGTTAATTAGATGATCTAAATTAACCTTAGTTTGTGGCTGTTCATCTTTATGTGATGGACTGGTGACCTGTCCGGGGTGTACCCTGAGGATAAAGTGAAAATAATTAAATTTGATATGCTGTGGAAACAAATGTCTGCGTGTGGACAAAAGCAACACATAAAATCAACAAAGAGGATGATAGAAAGGTATGTGAACCACATTCAAGCACATCTTAAGATGACACAACTTTAATCCCACATGACAGAGGACCTTTAACTTCAATTGCAGTATTCAGAGTGGTACGCCTAACATTTCAGTCAAGCATCAGCTCTTTCTGACGTTTCACTGGGTCTGGACATTGGGGCACATCCTTCCCCAAAAGGCTCCAGCTGAAGTCAGGGCTGGGAAAGTGCTGAGTGGGGAAGTTGTCATTTGTGAAAAATGGAGACTCAGAGGAGAAGGGGACAGAAATAGTAGGGGGGGGGGGGAGGCTTTCAGGGATATTCCTGAGTCTCTGGCTGGCAGAGCCACCATCAATCAACATCATGTCCTTTTTGTCAGGGTTTGTCTACACACACTGACCCCACCCTCTGAGACTGATACATCAAAGACAAACAGGAGGTGCAGGGGAGCAGAGGCACCACCCATGCCTGGGAATACTCCATCAATGGTTTTATATTGTCTCCTTAAGGGTGACAGCAGGGTCTTTTGCAGTATATACTGTAAATACATATGAAAAAAAAATTAGAACTTAGTTTTCAGTTTCTTAATGTTTTTCCTCTGTCCTATAGAATTTCCAGAACAAAATGACACATGGGCAAAAAAAAAAAGACAATTTGAGTTTCTAATCCTTTCAAACCTCATCAAATTTGATCTTCTGAAGCTACGCGGAGAATGCAATTTTTCAATTACATTCTTAAAGCCAAGTAATCAACAAATTATGGTGCTGTATGAAAGAAGGATTTTTCTGACCGTAATAAAAGTTTTGAATATATCCTTAAGAAAAATGGAGGATACAGACTTGAATGTAATGCTTATACAGTACAAGAGAAGTACAAACTGTTGCCACAGAGATAAGGCCTTCAATTCAGGACTTAACTGAGGCCTGCTTGGCATCCATAATGCTGTCCTTGGGTAAGTCCCTATAAACCCTGCATACCTGGATTTGGATAGTTTATCCCGTTCTTTCTGGCAGATCCTTTCAGATTGAATGGGACGTGTCAAAGACCTGCCATCCTCAGGTCCCTCCACACATGTTCTCCAGGGTTCAAAGGCCAGTTTGCAGTATACATCTGTTCTGAGTATATCAACAACATAGGCAGCAATGCAACTGTGAATATAGGACAAGATCACATATCTTAGTAATATCCCTGTAAAAGTAACTGGTGTTCATGTTTATTAGCTATACATTTGACATGAACCACTCAATTTGAATCAGTTTAATGAACTCCACTGCCAACTGATGACTGGTGGCGTAGTAGTGCAGTGACAGACAGAGGACAAGTAGAGGTCAATCCAGCTTAGGTCAATTAAAGATCCAGGGCTCTAATTTTGTAGACCACTTGTTACAGCTGCGTGTGTCCAGGTGCATTTTGAAAGTTTTGTGCACAGTGCAGAGGGCACAGCCGGGCGCAAGTACTCCTCTGTCCTGCCTCCATCCCTCCTACCAGCACAAGTGACAAAGAGAAGGAGAGAAGGCATGACTGGGTTTAACACAGTCTTCAAAATCAAGTGAGCTTATTTCACCATGAATAGAGACAGCAGCAGTGTCAGACGGAGGAAAACTGATGTTCTGGTCTGGGAGGTCCAAGCTCACAGTGGCCCAATATATGGTCAGGCAAACAGACCTCCATGGGCTGATGATGCAAAAGGAGTCTGGGAGGAGGTTACCAATATTGTTAATAAGGTTTGCCCTGACATACTGAGAACTGTTTCCCAGTAGAAAAAAAAAGTGTTCAATGTTGTAGGAAGAAAGGCCAAACAAAAGCACCGAGGACGGCCCTCAGGTCACCAAGTGAAAGGTGATTGAAGGCCATTCATTCTTGTGCTGCAAAAGAAAGTGAGGCCCTGATACCCATGTAGCATCACATCAACTTTCACAACTTTCTCTGGAGGCTATATCTGCTGGATTGCTGCTGGTGTCCACATACCTCCATTGAGCAGAACAGGAAACCTTGGAAATTTTTGAGACCCGGTTTGAACCATGAAGTCTCATTCCTGATGTAATTCAGAACAGATGGGCTGTCCATCCAAAGCAAGTCCAAAAGAACCATTTGTAACTCTTTCCTCCAAAGCATGTAAGTCCAAACAGGTAAGTCACTGTTCCATAGCCGTGTTCGCTGGCATCACAGAAATGATGTAACTGGGCTGAAGTAACTTCTCCAAAGCCTGGTGGCTTCGTACACCTTCTAAACTCATATCGGTCCAACAGGTGCAGCTGCTGCAGCCCTCCAGCCATTGTTTAGAGACGGACTCAGGCACAGTGTCATTCCAGCCTATCCCTCTCCTGCACAGGTCTCTCAGCATCTTCTTCGCTTTTAAAACCACAGGGCACAGCATTCCAAGGGGATCGTATAGATGGAGCTGATGGTTGAGAGATTCCTCTTCTGGTAAGTGGTCTATACTTAAATACGATCTTGAACTTAAAGGAGTCTGATTTGATGCTCCATTCCACACCCAGTAGTCTCTCTACAAGTAGTGAGTCCAGCTCCATGTCCAACCATTCAATGCCTTTTGCTCTGTGATTCTCTGGGATGGCTTCCAGCACTCCAGGCCTATTACTCATCCACTTCGTAAGGAAAAATCCACCCTTGGAACACAAAGAAACCAGGTTCCTGTAAAGCAACACTGCTTCCTTCTCTGTGGCCACTGACACGAGGCAATCATCCACATAAAAGCAGTGCAATAGCTTATCCACTGTTTCCTCACTGTAGAGGTGCACGTAGTCCTCTGCACACTATCTAAGAGCGAAATTGGCACAACTGGGAGATGATGTCACCCCAAACAAATGCACCTACATCCGATGCTCAGTGGGTAGTTGCTTCATATCCCCCTTTGGCCACCAGGGGAATCTGAGGAGGTCTCTGTCATCAGAAGGGACCTGTATCTGATGGAACGTGGATTCAATGTCAGCCATGATCACAATTGTTTTCCTCCTAAATCAGGTCACCACTCCAATCAAAGAGCTGTAAGATCAGGGCCCTGCAGAAGTTGAGCATTCCGAGATGTTCCTTGATATCTTGCTCCACAGTCAAACACAACTCTGATCTTTCCTTTGGTGGGATGGTAAACTCTGTGGTGTGGTACCATACTTTTTCATCACAACGGTCCAGCTCCTCTTCGGGCACCTTCCCGGCATAGCCTTTAGTCAGAAGGTCATTCATAAACATATTGTATTCAGTGTCAAACTTTAAGTCCTACTGAAACCTTCTTTTCAAACACACAAGCGCTGCTCAACAATTCTCTTATTATTTGGCATGCCGATGTCAATGTTCCTTAAAGGTAACACCATCTGATAATGCCCCTCCACCTGTTTTACTGAGCTGGTGATGAACTCCAGGAACCTCTGATCGTCTCTCGACATTGCGGGTTGCTCATCAATGCTGCTTTCAGGGAAGTCATTCTTAAACTGCTGCTACCAGAGGTCATCCAGGTTCACAAGAGAAACTCTGTTGACAGTTATTTGTGGATGCTCCCAGTTAACTCCACCTTTTCCTGTCAGTGGATCACACACAGTCCAGCCCAGCAAAGTTCGAATGGCATATAGTCCATTATTCACACTCCACACCATTTCCAGTGGTTCCAGTGCTTTAAGAAAATTGGTTCTTATAAGTAGCTCTATTCCCCCATCAATCAGAGGTAAGTGAATGTGTTTCAGCTATGACCATTGTTTAATGTCTTTTTCAGTAGGGATATTTCCTCTGTGCACAGGCATGGACTCTTGTGTGTAAGCTCTTGACAGCTCAAGAAAATTGTCCTCTTCCAGTGCTGCAAACCTCCAGCCCTGACACAATGTTACTGCTTACAACTTTCTCCTGGCCCATGGTTTGACGGAGAATGCGCCCCTTCCTCCCTGTGAGGTGGTGCTTTTGCATTAAGCTCTCAGTGCAAAAAAAACTGCCTCTGCCACTTTCAGTCTGCTCAGAATCATTGACAAGTTCCTTGTGAAATATAGTGGGATGTTTAAGGCTACACCTTGAGCAGGAAATCCTTTTCTGGCAATCTTTACTGATGTGTCTTATACACAAGCAGCCAAAACAGATTTTCCTTTAAGAAGCCTATTTTCCTCTCATGAGGCATTCTTCCCATCCACACACATACATCTAATGTGTGTTCTCCTCCACAGCAGATGCATGCTTTTCTTCTCATTTGTTTAATTTCCTTTTCTGTCCTTGCAGGCTGCTGTTTGTTCTCTACGGGGCCTACAGTTGTAGCAAAGCTGCTCCCTTTGCTTCCAGGACGAAACTGTGGCTTGGGTTTGTTTGTTCCTCTATTTATGGTTATTGCTTGAGAGTATTGTATGTTGCCAAACACAGGATCCATCATAATTTTCACTTGCCTTTCAATGAAGTCAGCGATATCTGTGAACGTAGCTCTCTGGTTGTGTCATTCCTGCAGCTCACAGGCACGTTTTCTCCATGTCTCTGAGTTTGTAGCGAAGTGTTTTAATGATGCTCAACATTTTGGAAGGCATATTCATATCCCAAAGATACTACACCTTTTTTCATGGCATTGCAGCAGGCTGAGAAAGAGGCTGTAGTGCTGCAGGACCTTTACATCCTTGGCTTTAATTGAAGGCCATGTGAAGGCTTTGTCCATGTAAGCAGAGGCGATCTTTTGTTTGTTCCCAAACTGCCCCTTTAACAAAGCTTTTGCTTTTGCATATCCTCGTTCTGGATGCATGTATTGACAGATTCTTACAAGCTCTTTGGCATGACCTTTTGTGTGTTGTTTCAAAAAGTCTAAACGATCACAGCTGTTAGTTGTGTTCCTCTCAACTCCATTCTCAAAGGCCTTAATGAACGTGTGATATTTCAATGGATCACCATCATAAATTGGGATCTCTCTCTTAGGTAGAGATGAGAGGCATTGTTGGTGCATTAGCAATGTTGTTATTTTGTTTTGTTTCCTCATGATGCCAAGAACGTCATTTCTGGTTTCCAGATCCACTGTGTTAAATCCTAATTGTCCATGTAAATCTTGTGAGTTGAATGGGTCCATATGAAATTGCATTTGGTTTTGTTCATATGAAGTTGTATTTGTATTTGTTTCAAATTTTTTAAGAATGAATTCATCTGAATTGACACTGAGTAACTGTTTAGCTTGTGCCTTTTCTAAATATGATTTCATTCCATCCGAGACCTTTGATGTTCTTTTTCCACTTGTTGTGCTTTTTATCTTGACAATTTCAAATTTTGCCTTTTTTTTTTTGCAATTTCTGTTCAGTTGCTCCTCTTCTTCCAAAGCATGCTTTTCCTTTAGTAATTTGTGCTCTAAGTTAAGGCTGCCAGCTCAGCTTCCTCATTTAAATGTGCAGAAGAAGCTGAAAATCATTGTGACTGAGATGTTTAGTGGCTTTCAATGTTTGAAACACTTTGATTAATTTGATTTGATTTGATTTGCTTCCTTCATTTCCAGAGTGTAATGGAATTTCTGGTGAATCCTGTTGTCCTGAGAGATATTTTGTCCAGTTACAACAATCCATTCCTGAGTGTACTTTTGAAATGTATTGCTATAATTCATGATGCTTGAAAACCATTCCTTTTGTTTAATAAGTTCATCCTCAAGGAGTAGAGGCAACAGTTCATTGTGTGCGACTGTGGCATTTTTTACATAGTGTGTTTAAATTCCCCAAACATTGTTTCACCTGAGACAAATTTTCCTTTTGTTTCATGAGCTCTTTCATTCTTGGTATCAAGCTTTTAATTTTGTCAGTAGCATCAAGCTTTTAATTTTGTCAGTAGCTTATCATATTTGTGTTCATTTTGCAGTTTTCAGTGAGTTTCCTCTCCCTTTTCCCAGACTTCATGTCAGAGCACAAGGCAGCTTCATTTTGTTTTCAGTGAACCGTGGCATTTAAATCCATCCACAATGCACAATCCACATATCAAAACAAAAAATCTCAACGAGCAGCATCAGCATTCCTCCTTGAAACATCATAAAGCTGTGCATATACAAGCCTCAAAGTGCAGACGTCATTCAGAGCACGGAGCAAACATAATGCACAGACAACGCATATCCGATCAGCATTCCTTCACTCAAATGTCTCCAAACGGAGACTCTTCGACATTGATGCAATCCGGATTCCTTCTCCACACACATAGGCTAATGTGTACACTGTTTGCGTATATGTATCGAAAACAGAACAACAGCCGTTCAACAAAGATATTCGCCTTTCTCCTCGCCAAATGCAGGTGATTTAGCCTCTCTTATCACATAAGCTGTGATCTACAGTGCCCCAACATGACTTAAACCCCAGATATCACCATGGCAACCAGACCCAAACAAAACAAAACCCCAAATAATCGTCCGCAAACAATATGTGGCTCCTACAATGATCATTTTGGCATGTAATTCTGGATTACACAAAATCAAAGATGTTGTGTAATCAGATCAAAGAAAGAATAAGTTTGATTAACCCTCTTCTGGATCCAACTGGGAGCACGTCCCGGCACATGACGAGGAAGAGGAAGAAGGAGACTACTTCAATAAATCAATAAAATTGCTGTTAACACCATTTTGTTTCATGAGTAATTTTATGTATATTTAATTGATTGAGGAAATTGTGGCCAAAAATCTATAAATGGAAACATTGAAGGACAGAACTGTGCAGGCAGGTGGTCTCTCCACGCCCCTGTGCTCTGCTGCTCTGCCTGCATAGAATGCACTGAATTTTGTGAGGTGAAGCCGAATATATTCTCACTATCTGATGCCGAGGCTGTTTGTGGTTGCCTGAGAGAGATGTTAATTTGCATCCCAGTTTCAGCTGCATTAATTAAATTCCATTACATGTGCCAGCCGCCTGATCTGACATCAGATGTGACGGGACAGTTGATATAGATATAAATTTATGTGTAGACCAGGTTGGAGCTGGCGAGCTTTCAGCGCACCTTTGGCAACGCCTTTTGGCTTAAAAGTGTCACTGCGCCAAGCTGAATCTGTTGACACCTCCCCTTTTGTCCTTCCACACCCATCTTGGCGTGCCTCGGTCTACCAAATTGCCAAGTTCGCTGCGCACGGTGTTACGCCTGACCTTGCGCTGTGCCACGAAATTAGAGCCCCCAGTGTGTATGAATGGTGAGACAGATTATAAATAACAGAGGACTCATCCACTTACCCTTCATTTTCTCAAGGATATCAGGGAACTACAGTGGCCTTTGCGTACAAGTAAGGTCCTAGTTCCTCTTAGTTTGCATGTTATTTGTCCATATGGCCTGTTGTAGTAACACAGTGTTGCAAAATAGCACGACTACTGATGTGGGGCCCTAACCGCAATCGCAAGGCAAAATCCTACAATCTCATTGGCTGTGTTGGGGGGAAGTGCGCGTTATCAAGTGAGGCACCATGAAATGGAGCCTATGTATCAATTATCAATGTATACTGTGAAAAATGGGGGTTGAGAGAACCAGTCCCCGGATTCATTACTTCAATACTGTTTAATTGTGATATCAGCAGATATTATAGTCAATTACAGTGATTGTGTAGACTGATTTTAAAGGCATAAATTGATTGTTTTTCCCTGTTTTCAGGGTGGTGCCCGAATTGATGTTTAATTGATTTTTCAAAAATATTTAATAAATAAATAATTATTAATAATAATTATTTAGTTATTAACAATCAAATTATTATTAATTATTATTGGGAGTGTTGTCTCCCAACAACTACCCTGGGTGAACCCAGCCACATCCTCTTTCACTCTGCAGACCGTTTTGGCCAACATCAGAATATCCTAATAAAGGAAACGGATCACAAACAGGTTTTTTCCCTGTCAACATAGAGTAATATTCAGAGTCACTGATTTGCCAGTGATTTCTTTCCACTGACACCAAATACAGTCGGCGTAGACAGCATTTCTAGATAGCCTTGAAAACTGCAAGAATCAGGTTTATTTTCTGTCACTCTGCATATGTCATGCAGTCTGATTGGTTGTAGGTCCATCCAGTTGCGTACAAAGCCATTTTCATCTACAGCTGTTTTTCACACCTCTTGTGAAATTTTTCAAGAGCTTAAAATCTTCACACTCCTATTGTAACCAACTAATTAAGGCACTGTCACAGAAATTAAAAAAAATTGTGACCTGTGGAGGGGACGGGCCTGTAAAAACACAAACAAGCCCAAACAATATAATTGGATTGTGACACATCAATCAAATCTATATGCGTTCTTCCTCTTTGTGCACTAATCATGCATACACAGACATGGAAAAGACAACGTCAGAACTTAAGCTAACTTGTAGAGTTTAGAATCTCTGCCCGAGTCTGAAACAAGACTGGACAGATTTACTACCACTTCCTCGGGCCAGAGACGGGTTGGGGGGCTCGTGATCATGTTTTTCAAAAAGAATTTGTCTGTGCGCATAACGTCTGGACTGACAGCCGTGAAAAGTCACTGCTGTGTTGTCACTCGCTCTTGTCTCTTCATATACACTTGCCCTGTCTCTAATATTGGTAGGGAGACTCTGGCTTTCTCCAAATATTGGTGGGGACATGTCTCCACCATCCATACGCAAACCTACGCCCTTAGTTACTTCACGTTTTTGAGAAAAGCTACTGCCAAGAAAAAGGCTAATGCAGAGCGATCCAAGACCAGAGTGAACATTGGTGCTGTGTTTGAACGGTGCCGACAAGTGAAAGTCCAGAAAGGGCTGCAAAGTGATGCCATAGTGGCCCTGTTTCTACTAGACAGTTAGAGTAACTGACGTGATCACAAGGAAAGTGGCTGGGAATTTTGAATTCAAAATATAGCTCAAACTGTTTTTCCAGGATCTCCCACTCTACCTTTATGACCTGTCCATAAGTTCAATATTCGACCTCTGCAGAAATTTTCTAGTTTCCAGTCCAATGCACATGATCGTGACTGTATACATATAAAACATTAAGACTGGCATTAGTCAGGTGTTTTCCAAATGTGCACCTGATCCAGGAGCATGCACACAGATGTACAGATTGGAGACTAATAATTGCATAAGTGTTGTTTATTGCACAAGGAACATTTTGGATTTTAGCAAACTTGCAGAAGCTGAAGCTATGAATTGGGCTTTAACCCAAGCATTATATACCAGTTTGGGTCTGTGCTTTGACAGGACCATTCCAGCAGAGTTGGACAGTTGTCCTGAGGCTGTTTCACTGATATCCTGGCTGTTTTCTTCAGTTCGTTGCTGTGTTGAAGAGAACTACTGTCCCAGTTTTAGGTCACAGTCACTCATGGAAGAGGTATTCCAGGTTTATTTTTCAAGATTGTCTCTCTGTTTGTCAGCATTTATTGTTCCCATGCGACTTACCAGTGTCCCAGTCCCTGATGCTGAAAGATCTTGCTGTGTGAAGCTCTTTTTGTGTCTCTCTTATGTGTGTCCCATTACGTCAGATTTAGTTCACAAAGTTCTCACACTAATACTGACATTTCTCTACATTTTGTCTCTTTTGAACTTGTCCTTGACTTAAATGTTAAATGTGAGTTGCTTCTGCACTGATATATAACATCCCATAAAAAAAAAACAAAAAAAAAAAAACAGATGTTACAGATTCTGGGTAAATATCCCAACATTATTTTTTTTAATTTAATAAAAGGACATAAAGTGAGAAAAATGGGGAATAAAATATTGGTTGAGTGGAGATGTGTCTGTGTGTTATTAATTCATTGCATTTATACCATTCTCACCAGCTGAATAATAAATAGCCAAAGAACATTTTGGCCACTCCAACTATCATTTCCTTAAAAAGCTCCCAAACTCCCACGTTATATGTGAGAGGACAAGTGGTGAGGAAAAAGAAAACATCTTGATTCCTCCAACCTGTGAGCCTCACCCCATGGTGAGCTGCAGAATGGAGTGGTGGCACATTGTACCATGCATTATTCAGGAGTGTAAATTAACCCTGTGTAGGGATAGTCCATCAGTCATGTAGGTGGGGGCAAGGGGGTGACTTAACAGCGTCACCCCGGGAGGGGGCAGGGGATTTTAAAAAGTGGAATGCTGGTGGCAGTTGGTCGGTGTAATGTAACGGAGAGGGAGTCCGAAGTCGCCACTCACATTAGCCACCCACTATTTCAACAGGTGGCTCCGGCAGTCATGTGTGGCATGTGGACAGGCTCATCTCGAGTGGGTAGGGATGAGCTCGATTACTGTCACAGCCAGAGTGGAAACAACACAAGTGGACCGGGATTTAAGGCTTAGCAGTGTTTATACTTAAGAAAAATACACTGAAGCCCTGATTTAGGATGGCATGTGGATAATATTACATGACGCACTTTGTCTTTAATTCATTAAGGATTCGCCCTAATTCCACTCACACAAACTTTAATCCCAATGAAAATTCATCCGTCCACCCACTGTCTACCACTTTATCGTCCACATGAACGTCGCCAGGCTGCTGGTTCCAATCCCAGCTGACATAGGGCAAAGGCAGGGTACACCCTAGACAGGATGCCAGTATATGAAAATTCACTTAGATTAAATTTCATTTCAATCACAACAGAACACTCTGAGTGTCTCTTTTCTCCTCCGTAAGTGAAAGAAGTGTGTTGGAAGTCAGAGAAGACACTGGAGAGCAGCACAGAGGCGGTTCATGATGATGTTTGGAGACATATTAGTGTCTGGGAAATGGACAGTGTTTTCAACTAGACCTTCCTTTAATTTGAAAAAGTAAGCTCACTCTTTTTTACTGTTGTGCAGCAGAGGAAAATAAGATCCCTCCGAGAAACATTAAACTGCACTCCTGTGTATGCACCACATTACAGATTCAAGGCATTATTCAGTAGAGAGACAGGCTATTAACTGGGCTGCTTTCTGGGACCTGGTCCAAGTCAGATCAGAATTCTGGTATGGTTAGATCCTCATGAGAGTTCCTGGGATGAGGCCAGTGCTCTTTTTCCCGTCAACGAGTGGAGAACGCAGGCATAATGACGTTAGGCACGGTGGTCTTGTTTAGATGGCCGTTTGTTTTATAGCATATTCATTGGCTGTTAAAACTGGAGGGAAATGCAGCAGAACTTCTGTGCTAATTTCTTCTGTCGGGTTCCCCTGATGTGGTGGTTAAGCTTGACTTTGAAAAACGGGACGTGGCCGATGTCAATGGATTCCCATGACTTGTCCAGGGTATACCCCACCTTTCGCCCTGTGTCTACCCACAATCCTCATGTAGCAGTGGACAATGAATTGACAAACAATGTAATCGAAACAGACTAATAGCAGTCATCTTTAAGCCGCAGAATCACTTGAAAACTGTCAAATGTTGTGTTTAATTCAAAGGGTAACGGTTAAAGTGACGAAAATTTCAGGACACATATTGATATACAGTATGTTCAAAAGCACTTGGATTGGAGAAAGTGATATTAACGAAGAAAGGGGAAGCAAAGTTGGAGGTGGCAGAGCTGAAAATGCTAAGCTTATGTTGCAGTTCAAAAATTTGAAAAGATTAAGGACAAGATGCAAAAAACTTCCATAATGAGGCTACATTTTTAAAATTTTCAACTACGTTGTTTTGCAAAATGTGGACACTAGTATGCCATGCTTTATCATCTATTTTACTCAAAACAGAAACATAATTGACAAGTTAAGTTGGCTCATTTTTGCCGTGGACACCCATTCAAATGGAAGTCACCCCCCGGTGACTATTCTATATATTGTAGTGTCCTGCGTGGTGTTGAAACATTACTAGTGACTATTTATATATAATCAGCTAAAACAATTACTCACCCTACTGATTAAGCACTTTCTCTCCTATATTCTTAATTTGTCCCACAGCTCCACTATGATCAACTTCAGTAGACCCTTGTTATTCAGTTCTGTGGGAAAAAAAAACATGCAATCTAAGAAATGTATGTTTGCCTCAGTTACAACTTTTGACATTTCTCTATTTTACTAGAAACTCACATCGAAACAAAAATGTCTTCTATCAAGTGAGAGCCAATCAAGACAACAACAGGAAGGTCAAAGGTCAAATTGGACATCCTGAAGGTCACCTGTGCTGCTCATTTTTTTTTATTCAGCCAATCACAATTCTTCTATTACAGAAACAGAGGTAGAGGATAAAAAAGAGATAGACCATATAAAAAAAAGGAACCATAGTCTTCCAGTTTCTGGAAAACCCATAAAAAATATTGTGACAAATTAGTCCTGCAGAAGTTCTAGTTCTCTCTCAGATCCATTAGTTAACTGAAAAATCTGTTTGGATTATTGATTGATAACAGCAAAGGACAACTCCCTCCTATACTTTTAATAATGAATTTATAAGAACAGTAAAAGAAAATCAACAACAACAACAAAAACAGACTGACGACCATTAAGTTTAGCACTATCTGCTCTCACCCAACTGATATCTGCATTTTGATTAAGCATCTTCTTGGTTCATTGCCTACATCTGCTCTCATTTCACATTTTGATGTATTTTCCCTCCATTCTTTGTTTCTTTCTTGTCTTTTCTATGGAGGAAAGTAAAAAACAAAAAAACAAAAAACACCAAGACAAATTTCCTCTGGGACCTTGAGTCATCTTTCTTGGATTGTGCGGGTGGCTATCTTATTCTGTGAGTGGGAATCTTCGACAGCCATTATTGTTCCACATCAATACCAATTCCTACTTGCTGAGATAAAATTGGGATTCATGGCGTGTCAGTTACTTGTTTCCTATGTATTTTGGATTGATTTTTTTAAGCACCACGACCCATGTGGCTTATCTTTCTAACCTTCAGGTGTCTCTAGAGCTTTGGGACAATCCAGACTATCAGACCTCTCGCATGTGGGTTCCATGATAAATCCATTTGTATTTTGCTGAATGTGAGGACTGAATGTGGAACATCTCGACAGTTTATCTATTATAGTATATCATCACATACTATGTTGGGTTTGTTAAAGACATATTTAACAATTTTACTCATTATGGATAAAACCATTCAATTCTTGACCTCTTTAGGGTCCAGTGGGTAAAACTGAGGAGGGTTTACTGGCGTGAATCTAATAGTCTACCAACATGTACTGTATGTTTGTATGTGTATAAGCACTTTTTTTTTTTAGATAGAGAATAATGCTGTGTTCTATTTGTAGTTTGAAATCAGAATTCAACTCGTTCCAATATGAAAAGAACACTGCTTTGTTTACCATTAACAGTACTTCTGTCATATTTCTTTCACAGTAAATCAGTCATATGCATAGTACAGTTTCATTTTTATTTCTGGACGTGTAACCATACTGAGTCAGTTACTGTGTAGAGGGTTGCTAGTCCGGTACATGTTTGCATCCATTGCTTTTTCCGACTTCTCTCTGCAGTAAACTCTGAGGTGATCTCACTCCCAGCTTCGACTTCCCACATACACGGAATGCAGCATAAGTACGCATCTTATGTACTTTAAGCTACAACGTTGAACCACCATGTTTCTACAACATTCCAAACGGAAAAAGCAGCCAGAGCGTACGTATTGCGTGTTAGAGTGGATGCTTACGTCCATGAATTAGAATCTGCAGTCCCAAAACAACAAGCAAAAGATCCAGCATACCGTCCAAACATAGACCCCTCATCAGGCAGTTAGCAGTCTCTCCATCAGATGTCACAGTGGACCTTTAATCCCTGAGCCTGCATCTACACTACTACATTTTCATTTTTTTTAAAAGCATCCCATCTGCGTAGAGTGAATGCTGCCAACTAAGTTACAGTGTAGTTTTGGAGCAGCTTAAACTGAGAAGTCTGGAAACACTTGCTGGAGCGGTTGCAGTTTGAAAACTACTAGGTTGCATTTTAGTCTGGAACGGGCTGAAAAGCAGTTGGTTTTGTGTTAGGTTTTCATCAGGTTCAACTCCGCAATCAGCTGTGAATGAGAACTGCTTTGCGCTTGCTAAATAAGAAACCAACTGCAGAGTAAAAAAAAAATCTGCTTCCTCTTTTCACTGTCAGTACATGTGAATATTTGTGGTATAGAGCAAGTTTTAAGCTGGAGGCAAATTGATTCTGATCGTTTTAATTAATAAAACTGTATATACATATAGTGGATATGTAGTAGTATGTACAGTATGGATGTAGCCTGAAGCCTTGCATTAACTGGCATTAAATCGACTTGGCCACTTCTAATCAGGGCTCACTTTCCTGCTCTATATGCAAGTACACATTTACATCATTCTGTTCACAAAAGACAAATGTTTTTAGCTGGTCTGACAAGACAGGTCAGTTTTCATTGTGTATGTTGTGTGTGGTGAGTGTGTGTCTGTGTGTGTTTGAGAGAATCAATGTACTGCGCACAGCTCTGCAATAAAGTACTCATTTGATGCAGTAAAAACAATGGGAAATCAATATGTGGTGCTCTGTGTTGATGTAATGGTGGTGGCCTCAAATACATCACTGAATGGGGAATAACAGGCAGGAGCTGAAATATTTCAGGTCATATTGAAACTGAAGAATAGCAGAGGACATCAGCTGAGTAGGTGGTCCGTCAGTGAAGCTAAAGACACTGGCGTTCATGTCAGGGTCAAAGAGAGGAAAAATCCCTGTGAAATAGCGCAATTATTTACATTACACTGCCTGTTGTTAATGCAAACGTTACCCCAGGAATGCTTTCCTGTCGTGTAGCATCTTCATCATGGCATCGAAAGTGATGCTCATCCATTTTAGTCACTCTGTCAACTTCCACTGACTCTGTTTGCGTTGTGTACCAGCTCCATTGTTGTCCCCTCAGTCCATTTCTCCCACAGAGAATACGCAAGTGTTCTGTTTTTTTGTTCATTTCAGCACGGGCGGGATAGGAAGTCAAACACCTCAAATTGTACTTTTTTTTTTTCCCAGATAAAAGCCTCCATGTTGACACCATATCTGTGACATGTCACAATGGGCCGCGCTCTCCAGCCACTCAGTTGCTTTTATTGTGTTTGCAGTACATAGTTTTTGAATTATTGTGAGAATTTCAGAAAAGCTCCAGCTGTCCGGCCATGCTGCACACTGAAGGAGCTGTGAACAGAGTTGGTGGGTGTTGACGGATCGAGCACATGCAGAGTTGAATGTTTGTCTCAAAGCCAGATTGTGTCCATTTGTTTCCCTCCAGGCTTTTGAAAACTTTTAGTGACTCGCTGGAGTAAGATGAAGGGAAGTTCATCAGGAAGTTGTTGTGATACTGTACAGTAGGTCTGGAATAATGTCCTCTCCATCTGTCTTTCACACATGTAAAATGATCAGATATATTCAGTTTCTCCTGTTTTGCAATAAATTGGTTGGTGGATTTCAGGCGTGCAGCAAACTGAGAGGTCATGTGACGTCTGGAGCTCTACTGGCACTATGGAACGTCTGGTTTGGGGTTTGCACCATGATAAAACAAAGGAAGTAAAAAAAAATCTACTTTTCAGAAGTCTTGCCTCAGAGTCCGTTGGTCTCATTGGTTTGTCGACACTTGTAACAAACAATTCCATTTACCAACTGTAGGAGGACCTCAAGACCAAATCCTACTTTGTGTTACATAAATGCTCCTATAAAAAGCCTGAGTTGAAAATGGCCAAAGCGAGATATTCTGTATGTAGCACACACAACTCCAGCATCGTTTGACAAGGCAGCAAGCAGAGAGGTTCACTAACTGGCTAGACTGTTCACAGAACCTGGATTAGTTTATATATAAACTACCTTGACTGGAACAAAACTAAGTAGACACAGGCCAGATGAAACAGATTACTGCTGCTGGTCCTCCATCTGTGTTTAAAGGACGTCAAACACGGAACTATTCACGGTTGGAAGAATGAGTGGATTCTGGACAGTATTGGACACACTAGGTATGGACATGAACATTTGATTACTTGCATGAAAAAGTCGTTCAGTTAATAACTCAATTAAGTTATATTCAAAACTGAAACTGCATTGATAATGTCAGTGTCACACTGCTGTATTGTCAGTAATGTCTGTCACAGTCACAGACAAAATTATCATGTGTGAAAAGATGAACTGTAAACACAGTTCTGTAAATAAATATATATTTTTTTGTCTCGTGATGACCAAACTAACATGAACATATGGAAATGTGGAATTCTTTAATACCAGGTGTGAAAAGGGTAATATACCATTTACCGTATTTTGATAAATATTAATATAAATGTACTGTATGTATAACTCGAAACAAAGTAAATAGAGGAAAAAAAAAACTTATGACTGATGTAACTGATAATGAAAAATGGTTTTATGAACACATTACTTACTTATAAAACTACAAAAAAAATAATGGTTTGCTGCAATCTTGCAGCAAAGTGATACATGAAACTGGGCCATCACTTTGCTTTCAACTCCAAACTTTCCAGACTTCTTCTTCTTTGGTGAGCCAACTTTAAATCTTTTTAAAACACATATTTTCCAGTTTAAATTATGTTTTCATTTTCCGTTGGTCTAGCAGCTACCTGCTGCACGCTCATGAAGTAAGACGATGGTCAAAAAAGGCCTTAATTAAATGACATATAGAGCCAGGTTGTGATGCACGGAGATAGAGATAGAGACATGTATGATGTCTCTCTCACGCTTGACAACGCTGCGCCAAAGCCGCAGAATACATTACACAACTGTTTCCATTGGCTGAGTGGATCATCCACAGCATTAAAACCAGACACTGGTTTAAACTGCACTGTATCTGTGGCCCGTTTTGAGAACGATCCCTCAGTAATTTGATTTCAGACTTATTTTGTAGCTTCAGTGAACCTTTTCTTTTTTTTTCCCACGGCTTCACCGAGTCTGAATCAGCCAAAAGGTTTAAACCTGTTCAAATACTGTAAACAAAATTAATGGAGCATCGATTTTACTGCCATTTTAGATTTTAAAATTTGCCCATTTACAGGACAGAAGGAGGGACGTAGCATCCCACCAGAATCCTGACAGTAAAAACACTGGACAGTATACAACTTCCTGCCATATTTTTATTGCTCACTCCCTCTCATATCATTGTAAGGCATGTCCCAGAGGAAGACGTTAGCTGTGAGCATGGATCTGATCCCAGAATTCCATCTGGCCAAAAGTGGGAAAAGAGTTCAGCCTCTGGTCTGATTAGCCGGTGACCAGCTGGCGATGGCCTGTAGCGGTGACATGGAAGTGTATGAGTGAGAGTTTCTAAGTAAGCATTTCATTTGTATCTTCAGCACCTTCGAGCCCGTGCCTACAGGATGTCACACAGCAGCCAGGTGGTGCAGGAAGTTTCAGTGTTTCCATGATGATCCTGGCTTTGCATTTGTCTCCAGGCATGTTTTCATGATTCGGGTTCACGTTCAGGTTTATTGTCACTTCCATATTCAGGCTCTCGGCGGTGGAGGGGGGAAGTTTCTCCCCGTGGCCGGAGGCTGAGGGTCATTCTGGTCAGTGATGTGGACAGTCCACTGTTGCCACCATGTCAAAAATGACATCACCCATAGCAACCATCTTCTAAGACAGTTCACTCAGCTAACTGGATGGTAAATGTGGTCAGAAAAATCTATAACACTGACAATAAATGTAGTTTTTCTGACAACGAACCAGAATCTATAACTCATTTTTTTTCTTATTGCTGCATATTCACTCTTTTAGTGATTTAGTGTAAAAATGTCATCTTGTATTTTGAGCATAAGAAGCATGAGATTTATTTTATTGTTAATATTTTGATTTTGTATTGCAAATACATACCCAAATGTAAATTCCCATTTATAAAAAAGTCCCAGAATTTAATTGGTTTCCTGGTTGAGTCCCAAGAATATTTTACACATTTAACATTAAGACAAAAAGTTGACCTTTACATGAACTTTTTGATCAGAGGGATCAACATATAACCAAACGAGTTCAGAATCGATCGCCATTTTATAAAACTTTTAGCCAGATGAAAGTGATGCAAGCACTTTGTAGAGAGTTAGGATTTTTTGACACATACTGTAGTCCGCTTAACAAAAGTCTCACCTAATAAGATCTATGCCAATTTAAGTGGATGCCCTTTTTAATAATATTTTATCAAATAGCTTTTTCTGATTGGAAAGTGAAGTTTGCCACTTTCTAAATCTTTAACTCCCTGCATGAAAGTCCATATAAAAAACTCAGTCATTTTAGCCTGAGGGGAAAACGGGAGCTTCTGATCTAATGCCGCCTTATTTGGGAGGTTTGTTGAATTTAGATGAATCAGAAGTAATGGCTTCAAATACCCCAGTCACAAAATAACACATTTGAACTTACCAGTGAATGCAGCAGGAGATGAACAACTCCTGCGTGCCTTACGTAAAATCACAGATTTTCTGTGTTGACATTTGGTGCCAGGGGGTGAGTGGTTTGTAAACTGGTTTTAAGTCAGAAAATGTTGTCTGATATGAACTAAAACGGCAAATATATTGTTAATATAGCATATATTTAAGCTGGTGATGACCTTTGTTAGGTGGCTGAAATAAGCAAGCGTCAATCCTGTGGGTTCTTGTCATAAGGGGCACACAGCTCAGTTAGCTGGATAGACTGATAGACATTGACTATATGGCCTCATACAAACTTAAACACACGCACACAAAAAAAAACTATTTAGTAACTTTTCGCGTTTGCATGATTTATGGATTTAAAGTGTGCAGTGAACTCTTACAGGGTGAATCCAGTACCCGTCCTGTTAGGCTGCCATGATATACAGTACATAGGTTTCAATGTTTCCTCTCCTGTTCACATTTCATTATCAGACTTCCACAGTCCAGACTGAGGAGACCTTCGTAAAAAAACACACACACTCTGACCCAACCTGTCCCCCAGCCTGACAGACGAGGCTCCACCTGATAACACCACTTAAACAGTAGCTCACTGCCAGTCGGAATGAGTGAACTTGACATGGCAACGCAAATGTGAACACAATGGCTTTGACAAGCGAGCAGCAGCTTCAGCGGTGTCCTGTAAAGTATCTCCTGGACGAGAAATAATACACATTCCTCGAGCATTCATCACCGCACTGACACAGAGGACGCCTCAAATGCCGTCCTCGGTATTAGACTCGACTAAAATCTGGTTGTTTGGCAGATGTTAAAATGCAACAGCAGGCCCGGACCTTGAAGTGTGCAGACAACTGTTCATTGATTCTGTTCCCTGAAGGCGCTGTTGCTGCTTGAATTCATCAACAAAATCTCTTTTGGGAGCAAAAGTCCCTTTTCATCTGTGGACCGGTTACATTAGTCTGCTGCTGACGCCACTCGGGTCTGTCTGGATAAAACCCCAGCCCTGGAAAGCTTTGGAGTCGATCTCTGAGGGGTTGTCGCAGCAAAAGAACACGCTACTCCACTCGAGCAGGCTGTCTACACAGAGTTCTGCTGTGTAAAAGGGGGTCAGGAGGGGAGAGGCGGGTGGAAGGATGGACGATCGGGCCAATCGCGTGTCATATCAATCACAGGAATGTTCGGCCAGTGACCAGACAGTGGCACGGCCATCAATAACGTGGGCTGACGGGAGACCTGGAGACTGTAACGGCCCTCTTCCTCCCAGAGCGTGTGCCTCCCCCACTGTGCCCCCCCCCACCCCCCCAGCCTGACACAGATATACAGTACATCAGACAGAACAGTCTGGATGGTTACTTCTCCAACATTTCGATCAGGACTCAGTCTTAAACCCAGTTCAAACATGGTTTTAAACTCTGCTTCCAACTGATCAGATTATGTCCAGATCGTGATCATTTTAGACGTGAACGCACCCAATCCATCCTGAATCTTGAAGATTGGCCGCATTCCAAAACCGCGTGAGCTCAGTCTATCTTGAGGACAGTTTAGAGACCGCCTCCTCATGTCTGATTCGTGATAATCATCACTTGTATGTTTAGTATGATTTTTTTTTGTCTAAAATACAGTATATAAGAAAAATAGATGCAGAGAATATATAAGAATATACTGAAAAGCCACTAGGGGCAACATTTGGATGGAAGTTTTTCGGGGAAAACAATTTCCTAAATAGTTAATGGTCTCAAGCACTAGTTTCACATGATATGAGTTTTGTAAATTATTTTCCTGTTAAGAGCAAAGTAGACGATAAAGTACAACACATGTGAGTGGACACCAGTGTGAGTGACCTCTGGTGTCCTCCAATAGGAGCCTAGTTGCAAGTTACGTCTGTGAGCTCATGCAAAACAAAAACAACCTATGCAAAATATGCTAAATATGGTGCAGGCATGACATCATGACTATTCACCACTTGCATGCACAGAGACGCACACACAGGTTTGTGCAGCTACTCCTCTTAGGACACGTTATTGACTTCCATTCATTTGGACAGACTAAGCAAAGCCTAATCCCTAACCTTCCTTATAACCCAGTTCTAACCCCTGACCCCGACCCTAAAACCTAAATGTCTTAACTCTCAACAAGACCTCTTAAGTTTTAAGGACCAGCAAAAATGTCCTCGTGCAGTCAAAATGTCTTCGGAAAGACAGGTCTGTCCTCATGGCTTCATACAGTCACGTACACCAAAACACACTGACATCAGACACACACAGCACAGTCAGACTCATTAAAGTTTAAAGATATTTATTTTTTCTATTGAGATCATTTATTTAAATGTTTTGCCTTATTGTTCTTGACCTACTCATCTAACATATTTTATTTTATTTTTTTTCATCATGAATAGTGGGACCCACTTTTTAAAGATGGCAAAGTATTGTGACCCAAATAACAATATACATCATGATAATCGCAACAGAGTCTACAACTTACGCCACTAATTTAAAGACATATCTGTAACACCTTATGTCATTGTGAATTAGAAAACACAAATAATCTGCAAGAGATGTTTGATAATTCAAATACAATTATATTGATGTACAAAAGTATGTTATTTAAAGCATATGCACCTAAATCTTAACTGAAAATCCAGCAAATCTGTGGATCCAAGATGCCCCAGTCTTTGGGAATCGCTGCTGCATACTACTGTACATAATTATTGCTTCCTCTTTTTTCTCTCATATTCCTACTTTCAATCTCTTTTGCTTTGACTTAATTATTTCCCTTTAATTTAGGGAAGGTAGGGAAGTATGGGCATGTTATTTGGTTCAGTTGGAGAAAATGGCTTTTCCAACTTACAACTGTATCTAATTTCATTCCCTATAAAAATCCTGCAAACAAAGATTACAAAAAAGGAAAAAAAAATGATAGAACCGAGATACCTCACTTTATCACAGTCTAAATAAAACAGAAGGCACATAATTGGCCAGAGGCCTGGCTCATTGGCAGAATGCAGATTATAGGTTTTGTGGTGTTTAATCTCTGTGCATCTAAAAAAAAAAAGTGGCTTGCACAGTCAGCACCTACAGCTCTGCAGCAGTAAAGGAGTAAAGAGATTTTACCATTAGTCTCTATTTAAAAGCCAAACAATGCAGAGTAAAAATCCACTGACTGAACCTTGAACATTAAAAGGAGCCAACCTTATTTAAGCTCGTTTTGATTCACGACAAACCTGCACATATATGTGAATATGTCATAATAATAATGATAATTATCACAACCAGTCAACTGAATAAAATATACAAGAATATACATATACATTGATTGATATGAGGAATATTTTCTCAATAAATCTATAAAATTCTATAAAGTGTATTTTTTTTTTGTATTAAAAATAAAAGACACTGAAGGTGATGAATCAAAAATAAAAATAGTTGTCGACCGATTTGGTTCATGTGATAACAAACTGAGTGACATATAAGCATGTGCTTGTTTAATAATATTAATAATAATAGTAATGAACTTTAGTGCTTTTCTTAACAAATGTTACAGTCAAATCAAACCTAATCATAGAAGAAGAAGAAGAAGAAGTGTACTGTGTGTGTATGTTCAGATTTGGTCGACAGATATAAAAAGAGAAACATTTTTTCCAAAATTCAATCTTTCATTCTCTGTTATTCTCCGCTCCTCCAACTATCTGATCTTATATGTTGTGAAAGAAAACAAGGGAAAGTGAAACTGTGCAGCTATTGTGTCAAGTGTGTGAGCAATCTATTGAGAGAAAGCTGCATCTGCACATGTTTAGTCTCGCTCATCACACAGGAATCTCAGTCTGCATGAGGGTTGGAAATGCTCCGTACCAAATCAAGTAAGTAGTAGTCCTTTTTTTTTTACTTATTTTTTTAAACCAGGACCAGACATTTCAAATGTCACCTCTTTTTTTTTTTGTCCGTGTGATGTAGCTGCTGTGTGAAGCTGCCAAATTCTTCTTAAAGTGAAGTGACTAAATTTCCCTCCTGGGAGACAACACTGATTGATTTGATTGAATTTTGATTTGCTTCTTAAGCAGAAGGTTCACTGTGGAACATTGAGATCGGATCCACATGGAAGCAGAACTTTCCCTATGCATTCTTAAAAGGTTTTCCGTAAACAAAGCCTTGTCGCAAGAAATGTCCTCATCCACATCAATCCAAAAGCCAAAACGAGTCTAAACGCTGTAGGACATATGCCAGGCCTGTATGTGGCGCTGTAAGACTGTTGCAGACACACACCAAAGGTGGAGAAGAAGATGTGGAGCACGTGTCATCACTGCCCGGTTTGTTCTGTGCATGTGCAAAGCGTGACTACTCCCTGTCGAAAATGATGTTATATTACATTATTAAGTACATGTTTTCAGGTTCTTTCTATTTAAACAAAATAAAATGCATGTTTTTATTTTTTCTTTTATGTAGTTATTCTCATAAAATAAAATACACATTTCTTTTTTAGTAGTGTAACCAAGCAGATATGTGGACCTACATTCAGCCAAACTTACATGCTACCACTTCCTTTTAATGGGGCTTTCAAAATAACATTCACTACAACTTCCTGTATAAACCGTCTGCCATAACACTTGGTAATAAAAATAGCTTATTGTCATTATTCTTCTAAGATCAAATACATCTTCATTCTATTAGTAGTGTAGTGTTATGTTAAGTGTCAAATATTAGTGGTAATGCAACCAGTTTCCAGTAACAGATTAGGTAGTGAAATGCACACTGTGTACAACCTCTCTCTCTCTTTTTTTTAAATAAATAAATAAAGCAAATAAAGTATACATTGGAATGCAAACAATAGCAGAAACAGAGACACAACAAATTAAGGGCAACTAAAGAAAGGAATTAAAATTGTCACCAAGCAAACACTCTTTCCCAAATTAGCGTATTGGTTGTAAGCACGAAAATACAAAGCTAGTGTTCTAAGATTTGTGATCTGTTTACCAAAAATACCATTTTCAGTTTTACAGATTCTCCTCAACTCCTTCTCCTGTGTACGAGCCCTGAAGGTCCTCTTCTATCTGTGTTTTGTTCTAATTCTATGTGAACGGTGGTTCCCTTCATTCAAATCAAGTCACCGATCTTGGTGGGTGCTCCTGTGTGCACAAAAGCAAGGAGGGCTGCGCCGTGAAAGGAGATTAGCATTTCACACATGTGAAGTCACTGCTGCTCCTCACAAACTAAACGGATGGAGTGTTTGTTTACTTGCTTGTTTCAATGCCAATTAGAATAAGAATAACCTTTAAGGAGCATGGGATGCTTTACAGTGGTGCTGACACTCATGTGCCAAGAGTTGAGAGGTTTTTTTTTGTGGGGGGGGTAACATTGAATCACTCAACTTCCACTTTAAAAAGTTGTACGCTACTAGATATTTACCTCATGCTAATCTTAATCCCTAGTTTCCCGCATATTCATGTGAACTAAAAGAGGTTTTATTTTGTTAACATCTGATGTTGTGCATTCACGGTTAAGTGTCCACCCTAACTTGTACCTGACGGTGAACACTTTCCAAAATACGAATGTATTATATTGCTGAAAAAAAAAAATCGAAACCACTCCACATACTGTGTTTTCTATCACATAACACTCTAACAAGTTTCCTCCATACTGTTCTGCAAACCGTGGAGAATGTTGCATTAGTACAGCAATTATTTTGCCAAACTGCTTCATACGTGTCACTGGCAAATTTGTAAAGTGACATACAATGGTGGGCTGAAAAGTTCACAGCCTGACTGAGAAGGAGTAACGCCACAGTAATGAAAGTTGGCATGCAGTAAATTCCCCCTTTCCCGATTACAACTGCATTGTTTCCTTCCAGATAAACTCACCTTTTGATACCTAATATTAGCTCTCGAGACACTTCGTGAATACTTGTAAATAACTACCAAAATTATGGTACAGAAACATATCTGGGATTTGCAGAAAATCTAGCATGTGATCCTAGCTAGATAAAACTAAGTGTGGACGCTTGTGTGTCTGTGAGGGTCAGAGAGGGAGAGACAGAGAAATAAAAAAAAATAAATAAAACTTTTCTAATCATGGACATCGTCGTCAAACAAAATTACTTTCAGATTATCTCAGTGCTCTTTAAGTGTTTCGCAGCAGGGATCAAGCTCATACAAAGGGAGTTGCTGTTGGTCAAGAGGCTTGTTTTCAGCTGCAGGAGTTCCTCCTCTGTCCTCTCTCATCCTCTCCTCTCACTACCGCCTCCATTGTCTCTACTGGTATTTGGCCGAACAGGAGTTTGAACAGCGCCGCGTCCACTTTAGGTGAAGGACATGCAGGTGTCTGAAGTGGCTGAGTGGTTGTAGACGCAGGTGCGACTGTCTGTCGTTTTAAAAATAAAGTATTTAAGGATTTCATATATTAAGACTCAGCCTCGACATATAAAGTACTGAAAAAGATGTCAGTCTGAAGTCATATTATTGATATAACATCAATATCATGATCAACAGATTTTTGTTTTTCCTTAGTCTATTTTTGCTGGAAACTGCATGCGTCACATGTGAAACTAAGATGTCAAACGTTTTTTTTTTTTTTAAAAGAAGGCACATCTCAGGCACAATTCCAAAAGTGATGCACATGTCACATCCTGTATGAACCAGGCCTCAGTATTTGGAGGCGCTGCCTGCCTACATTAGTAATCCTGGTTAATAATGAATCAGTAATCAATAATTTGTGTTTACCGTGAAGTATGTCAACTGTGACGACCTGCCGTAGCTTAATTTGCCTAATGAACCCCAAATATGTTTTTACAGTTCCCACGATGACATGAGACATCATGACTTGTTTTTATGTTTTGCATCAGCAACACAAAAAAAAAAAAAAAAGTGTGAATCGTTCAAAGCTGAATTTTTGATCGGTGCACGTCAAGTGTTTCCTTTTGTAGTCGGAACTTGGAATTTCTTAGGTCAGGAATGCTCCCAACCTCGGATGCGGAAAAAAAAAAAAAGGCACAAAAGTGTAAATAATTCAAGGTCCATTTTGACACAATCTCTCTGTGCACCTCCAGTGATAATAATGCTGTGTTCCTTTCAGAACTCGGAATTCACAAGGTCAACCTCAGATTTTCATCTCTTTCAACTCTACCAGCACTCGTGTCATATTGTTTCATAGTAAACCAGTCGTACACATAGTGCCGTGTGATTTTTCTTCTTTTTTTTTTTTTTTATCATAGAAATGGTGTGTTTGTTTACAGCCTTTTCATCGACTGTATTGCTAATAGCTCTCGGCGTCACCAGTGTCCTCCATCACTCCTCTCTGCTCCATAACTGCTATTTCCAACACAAAGTTAGTTCATTCTCCTGGGAAATGGAAACAAAGAAACTTCTGCTTTGAGTTCAAATTGAGTCATTCAGAGCAAACAAACTGTGACACAAAGTGTGTTATAGCGAGTGTAGGGTACACTTTTTTTTTTAAGCTTGTCCCATGAGGGAGATTAAAAGGAGGGTCTCCCTCTGCAGCCTCGGCAGCCTGCAGGCTTTACTGCATCAAAGTATTTCTTTGACCAAAAGAAATATACCCCACGACAAGTGTTGACAGTCTGCGCTGTGATTTATCCATAGGAACCCACTGTGTCTGGAAACAGATGTATCTCAGCGGCGGAGGGTGAAATCAGACTGACTCTGGTGTCTGTGAGCTGGAGTCACAGTTTAGCCTCAGCTAGAACGAGCCGTGTCAGACGTCTGTGCGATGCTAACAGAAACACAGCTATTTGTAAATGGTGTACCAATGTGTTGTTGAGCAGGCGGACGGAGACAAACGGCGTGCAACTGCCCAGAGTCTGATCGTCATAGTGAGGCTGCCAATTAAGTCTGAGCCTTAACAGGGACCTAATATCACAACCTGTGCTTCCTAACTTTAAGTAGCTGTTCTTGGTCCATGTTAGTTTTACAATACTGTCATATGGGCCATTCTATATTTTAATAAGTAAAGGTTTTATATATATATATATATATATATGTATATATATATATGAATCACTTTGAAATAATGGTTGTGAGGAGCATGGAGCATTAAAAAAGTTTATCAGTGGTTAATAAATGCTTAATTATAGTTAAGTCCTGACCATATTTTCGGAAAACGCCTAAAAAGACATACCCAAAGTAAATGAATAATTGCTCAGCAGTATTAAGGTTCACATACATTTGCTTGGTGACATCTAGGGGCCTCAGAGAATGTATTCCCAGCGTCAAAAATAATGTATCTGTTACTATCCTCTAGTAAATTAGAGCAAACCAAAGGAGAAAAGTGAAATTTCTGTCCTCTCCTGTTACTGTATTGCGTTTTTGATTTGAACAATGACTTCATCCACACAGATGCCATTGATCCCCTTCAGCAACTTGACTACAATTGTACTAAATTTGATCGAACTTGAGCAAAGGGCAAAGCCTTCACAAAGGTCGTCGCCAGGATGCCACCAGGCGGACACTCACTACGGCACAATTTGGCACAAAAGTGTGCCAAATGGGTTATTTTTCACTTTCAATAGAAATTTCTTGAAAAATACAACCATTACATTACTGTTACCATGGTCTAGAGCTATTGGGCATGACATTCACCTTGTTTCATCACATTCTACCATTATGCACATTATGCACATTATGCACATATGAAATCAATAAAAGAAAAGCAAAAGAACAATATGTATAATTTTGTCTCCAAATGGCGTAGATTTATTATTCTAAACAAGTCGATCAGGCTTAAGGGGTTAAGTAACACCTACTGTGCAAACTCATTTGACAGTGTAAAAGTTGCATACTACCGCTTTAAGTTCGACGTACATGTTACTGAGATTTCAAAATTTCAGACTACACTTTTGAAGGAGTTTGGTAAAGGTTTATCGTGACGAGTGCCACAAACACAATTCTGTTCATTGTAAGGGAACGGAAGGGACACATCATGAATCAAAGTCAATCAAAGACCTCCTTCATCGTCACGTTAACTACTCAGCAAGAAACTTGCCAATCAATCAATCATGTTTTTATTTAGTTATTTATTTATATAGTACATACTTTTCATACAAGGCAGTGCAACTCAAAGCGTTGCTCAGGATAGAGACATAATCAGGGAAAACGACCCACCAGCCCACTCCCACCCAACAACCACTTCAGCCTACATATGGCTGGTATTATGCATTAAAACAGTGAAGGGGGGGAGTGAAGACATGAGGAGAAGAGGTCAAGAAGAGAAGAAGTGAGGAAAGGAACTGAGGAAACTTTATAGTGGAACTCACAAACAACTATGACAGAGGAAAAACTGGAGACTTAAATAGAAATGTAGTAAAAATGGGAAATAAAATGGAAAAGGAAATTAAAAAAATTAAATAGTAACAGATACGTTGATCAGTATACAGAAGTATGTTGAAAATAAATATATAAAGGTGCCAAAAAAGGTAAAAAGCCAGAGCTGCATCTCGTCTGACATCAGCCTGAGGCAGGTATTCATTTGACCAGCTGTGTGATAATAATAAGAAAAAAAAGCTTTAGAAAAGCTTCACAAAGTGAAGAAGAGTGATGACTGAGTGACCAGGAAACATCCCAGTGGGGGGCGCACACGCACACACACACACACACACACACACAGTGCACTGTCCCATCCATCGTGCGCTGTGGTCAGTCGTCCTGAAGGCCACTTCATCACACACTGACAAAGGGACAGAGCAGCTCTGTTTGAGTGCAGCGGTCTGGGACGACAGTGGAGTCCCTCCATCAGTCTCTTTTACTCCACAGACCCATGAGCTGTCACAGCCAACGCGACTCACTGTGCTTAGCTTGGTTTTAACGACGAGAACAGGAAATGGGCTCCACATGTGTTTAGAAAAAAAAAAAAAAAAAAAGTAAACAAAAACACAGGTTTGTTCTCTGCCTTAGTTGTTTCCATTCATGAAGCTTTGTTTTTGTCACTTTCTAGGGTTTGTCGGCCTGTCAGTGAGACTTCTGCCTCCATCCAAAGACGGATAAGATAAGATAAGATAAGATAAGATAAGATAAGATAAGATAAGATAAGATAAGATAAGATAAGATAAGATAAGATAAGATCCTTCATTAGTCCCACAATAGAGATATTTACAGTGTCACAGCAGCAAAGACAGTAAAAGTAGTGAATAATCAACATGCCTTTCCACATCTTTAAAATGGAGGATATCGACTATTAGGATTATAAAAATATTATAGATTATACAGTATGTACATTAAGTGATCAGAATATATACATCGTGGGCTTAATATTTTACAGTGTAAACCAGGACTGCACATGAAATATGGTACTTGAAATGATATATGAAATGTTATATTGCACATAGGATGAGTTATAAAAATAGAGGTGAATGTCATTTTAAGTCATTTTAGAGTGTTGAAATTTCATACTTGAATGATACACCGACTCCTGCTTCAATAATGAATCAAAACTTTTTTCTCATTTATACAAAAACAAAATGTGAATACTGTTTTCTAATGTATATATTTTGAAAAAACGCTTCATAATAAGGTGCACAAAATAGTAATCGTACTATAATAATAGTAAAGTAATCATTAGGTAATGATTAACTCAGGATTGTAATTATCATGTCATTAGTAATTATACTATAATTAATTATAAATAATTAGTTGATAATAGTTAACTTTTACTTAATGGTTACTTATTGTGTACCTTATTGTAAAATGTTAAAATGTTACCAACATATGTATTGTAATGTATTGTTTCATATCTAATACAAGATTATTCTTGCTGCTGCTTTTTATTCATGTTTTGGGACTTTTGTGTTTGTGTGTTTTTATTTGCTTTCTATGAGGAATGAAATATGAAATAAAATAAAAATAAATATAGAAAGGAAATATTCCCTTTGTACTTTTGTTGCACTTGTATTTCTGTCATGTTGAGAAAATAAAAGTGTGATTTTGGAAAAGCATGCTTTCAGTCTCAGTTTTCCAGGCTTACACTGGGACTATGTTGTCGAGATTCGGAGTAAAAGAAAAAAACAAAAAAACCTGTGTATACAGGTCAGCAATCATGGTCAAAAATGAGTCATAATCATATTTTGCAAACCTGCTAACAAAATTATTTTATCTTATGTCATAATTTAACTGCTTGAGAGCCCTTTAATTCTAAAAATGTCTTCCACTGTCTTTACTTTGCAGTTGCATTGAGCTTTTTTTCAGTTTCTTTAAAGGGAAAGTCTCACTTAACTAATGTAAACATCCATGAGTGCATGTGAGTGAATAATGCAGAGAGGTTAGGTCAGCTGGAAAGAAGACCATCCGAAGTCAAACATCACGGTGCTGTAGCACGGAACTCTGCACATTCGTGTTTACTCTGACTCAGAGAGGCCAGTCCTTGAAGTAACTCATGTGTGTTTGTTTGGACAGCTGCAGGAAAACTGCTCTGACACGAAGCAGAAGACCTCGTTTCCCTGATTGTCCACAAACAAAGAGGCAGGTGCAAAGTCAGTGCAGCCAAAACACCTGCTGGAAACATATGCAACTGACTGACAGAGTGAGTGAGTGAGGGACAAAGTGACAGCAGCGGTCCACCGGTCAGCTGTGAGGAGGAACGGTGACTATGGCGTCATCAGAGGGTGGGACTTTGCCTGCTGGTCGCTCTGATACACTCAGCTGCATGGCTGCCTTTGAGCCGGTGTTTTGCCAAGTAAACGCTGGTCGACGTTGTCAGAAGTCTGACAGGACAAAATCCGTAGTGCAGTAGGAATCGATGACTAAGTGTAGACTGTATATCAAAGTGGACCTTTCTGAAGCTTTGACAGTTGCAATTTAACCAGTGCCGGGTCAATTAATGAACAGGGGAAAATCGATGACATCACCTGCAATAGATGCAGGCGTCTATTAGCTTAGCATAGCTGTCAATCACACTGGCACCCACTTATATGTGCTATGCTTTCTTTTCTGTGTAACTTATTTTTCACAAAATTGACATCATGTTGTGCTGAATAATAATAATAATAAAAAAAACTGCCTGATCAAAGCTGCTCCCCATTCACACCCATTCAGTCAGTGCAACTATGTGTAGCACATCTTCTTTCATAAACATTCACAGTCAGGAGCACTGTGGCTTAAGTGTTTTGCCAAAGAACACATTAGCCTTGATTGTAAGAATGAAAGCCAAGAATCAAACCCACAACCTTCAAGGTGAAAGACAACTCACTTAACCACTAAGCCACTGTCACCGAAGCTACAGATTGAGATGTCTCCTCTGGGAAATGTTCACCGATGTTAATTGTTCTTGCAATCAGCGCAGTGACCCCCTAGTGGCTGACTGCTACTTTGCCCTACGTCCTTGGCAGTTTTCAAACCAGGAGCCCACGACCATTTTCTTTATACGTGCTTGTGTGTACGCTATGGCAATGACGGCATTTTTGAAACAACTCAGGGGTTTGATACATCAATCGTGGAGGCAAACAAATCCGAATAAGGGGCAAGCAGACATCCAGTTTAAAAACAGGTAACAGAAAACAAATGTATCCTGGAACACATTAAACAGCCTGGCAGAGAATGGTGGAAGAGAGCAGGTATATATGTATATATACAGTATATAAACAGTAATCTATACAGTATGCTGTTGCCTAATTAGGGTGAATGAAACACAGGTGGGGAAATGCAATGTTAAAAACAAGGAGAACCAGTTTATTTGTAAGATCACTGCAGTCATAGTGAGTTCACACTACATGAGTGACACCTGACAGTCCGCAAGTGGAAAGTCAAACTATATTTCTTTCAACAGTCTAAGACCTGTATGCCTATTCTCAGTGAAAACATGCAGACAAACAAACAAAAAAAAAAAAGATATATAATATGATCGATGGCTACTTGAGCTTATGATGTATTAAGAAGATCTTTGCATCTTTATCTTGCCGTAGTCAGACTTTTTCAAGAGGACATTCATGTCACTTTGTAAACTGCTCCACCAAAGTCCCTGGAGAAAAGCAGCGATTTTACTTCATTGCAAACAAGAGTCGCTGCCTTCACCAGTCAGTTCTAGTAGATTAGTCCTGCAAGCAAAAAACGTAATTTACCCCTATATGGCGCCCTTTTACTACACAGTTCCAGCACAGCACGGCTCGATTCGACTCGGTTTGGTATCAGACACGTCATTTCTGTTACTTTAGTACCACCTCAATGTGGGTGGGGTCGTTGCAGCAGGACTGCACAAAACTGCTGTGACGTCATTTAATGCGCAATACAAACCCCCAAACTGGTGATGAGCAAAACAGTTCTTTTCAGTGTAGAAAAGAACATCAGAATCAGTTCATTTTGTTCAAAAATTTGTTCAACAAATTGTTCAGCACTTCCTGCATGATCGCAGTGCAAACACCATCACAGAACTGAAATACGGCTGAACTGGTTGTGGTTTGGCTCACGATCGCCGCCTGTCAGCAGTGTTAAATATTGAGCTTTCAGAAATGTCCTAGATTAACGCATGTTTTCAGAATTTTTAAGTCTTTTTAACTGACTTTACAGTTCAGCATTGTTTGGTTTGATTCCCGTGTTGAACGTCGCTCTCATGACTCTTCCAGGGACAACACTCTGTGACAAATCAGTGGCTGAGATGTTACATTTAGCACTGGTTCAGCTCGCTTGGGACCTTGCTAGAGCGGGTACTAAAAAGCTATCACTAGTGGAAAAATAAAATGAGTACATTCGAACCGTACTGTGCCGATCTGTGCTGGAATTGTATAATGAAAAAAAAGCACCAATAGACTCTGGTGCAGAAGGTTAAACTGTCGCCTTAACCTTGATGGATTAGAGCCTCTGCACTGTCAGTCCATGACAAACTGGAGAATTGGGATAGTACAGTATAACATGTGCTGTTAGCAGGACTCAACTAATCAGGTCGTAGCTGATGTTATTTATTTCATGTTCCATAACCCAGTCAGTGCTCAGAGGTTGAACTTGTGTCTTGTTGTATCAGGTTGAAAACAGAAACTTTTATGGGTCCCAGGGAAACCGTGAGTGTTGAAGCTTCGCCACAAAGCAGTTGGTTAACACCTTTCATCTAATCTCCTTCCTGAGAATTACGCGCTCGCTCCGCTTCATCTCACCACTCATTTGGGAAACATTTCCGATGATTGCTTGTGTGGGATGCGGTAATGCAATTATATCCGCACACGCGTTGACATTAGACGTGATGGATTCAGCTATCAAACGCACACACTCGTGATTGTCATGTGGCGGGCTTGAGTTCCTTCCCAGTCAGTCTTACATCCCAAAAGGAAACCGCTCCATTCACTTTGCACCTACTGAATTACGAGTGGCATAGAGTTTGAACCGAATAATGAGGTAAATAAAGTGAAAGCGGAAAACTACTGTCATAAACATTTGTAGACCTTCTGCTGTGTCGTAACGAGCAACATTTGTAACCTGATACTTTTAATTGACACTAATTTCCGTGCTTGATTTAATGGCTGTCTTTGACAACTTCAACAGTTTTGACTGCCACAGTTCTACACATTGGGCTTTTAATGTTTTCATGGTGTCATGTGATGATGGTCGATCCATTCCGATATTACTGATTTGTGATATACTGTATACAGTATATCACAAATCAAATTACAGCTGCGATACCTCTCTGAAAAATTACAATTAAATATATAATGTTCCTCCAAATCACAAGCATATTGTACAACTTTCTTTCCAGCACAATGTTACGATGTAGGTCTGTCTAATTCCGTACAAAAGCATTTTTGTCTGTGTTTGTTGGTCGCGCCTCTTGAAGGTGAGGGGTGACTACACCCTTTTCAGACTCATACTCAGTCTCACATGAGATCCTGATGCAGGCTAGGGCACAGTATTCCTCGTATGTTCTGGAAATTCTCTTTCTCTCTCATTTAAAAAAGCATAAATATGGAGGATATGAATCATCTTCTACCTATCCAGACACGGAAACAAGAAGACTGGCCATGATCGAGATGTACAATGTAAAACTGGAAATACGTGCATTTGGCCCATCATTCATTCATTCGTTCATTCACTGTCTACCTTTTTATCCTCCACATGAGGTTCGCGGGGAGTGTCGGAGTCAATCCCAGCTGACATAGGGTGAAAGGCAGGGCACACCCTGGACAGGTCGCCAGCCCATCACAGGGAAAACACAGAAATGAACGACCGTTCGCTCCTGCATTTACCCCTACGATCAATTTAGAGTGTTCAATTAACCTCTTCATGTTTTTGGCTATGGGAAGAAACCTTGCACATGAGGTAACATGCAAACTCCATTCAGAAGGTTGGACCTCGGTCAGACCGGGTTGCATACCCAGGTCTATTTGCTGCAAGGCAACAGTGCTGGTCACTTCTCCACGATGTGACGCAGAAACCAAGACAAGGCAGCAATCAGGACACGACACACCTTCATGTGGACGGGAGAAGCTCTGCTTCCTCTAAAATGTCACAAAATAAGGGTCAAATACGTACTGTTGTATTTACATTTCATTACAAAAAGTGGGCTAAAAGTCTATCTGTATGTGACTAACTCCTTCATTATCAGCTGTGTATCACAGATCGTCAGTGGAAGCTGATCCCTATGAGACAGCATAGAAGAGGTTTTCTTTTTTTTTTCCACTGTGGTGAGCGAGGCGGTGATTGGATAAATGTGGCAAAATTGTCACTTCAAGGGAAGCTCAGCAACCGCCACTGACGTGAATGCACACAACGGATGAGTAGCTGACTAACTTGTAAGGCCAAGGGGGGGGGGGGGGGGGGGGGTGGGGGGGGGGGGGGGGGGGGGGGGGGGGGGGGGGGGGGGGGCGAAATGGGATTGAGCCTTGTTAGTTTCATACAAGTGCAGAGGCTCCACTCTTCAGTCGCTGATATTTTCATAGGCAGCTCCTGCAAATTCCACCAAGAGTCGAATCACAATTTGTTCCAGATTGTCTGTGCGGCAGCAGCAGCAGCAGCAGCAGCAGCAGCAGCAGCAGTCTGTCAAGGCAGCAGACAAACTCGGTGCTCTCTTCCAGCACTGTGAGAGTTTTGCCACAGAGGCAGAACTCTTTGTATCCACTCATGGGTCCACACACACAAAGCACACTTTCCTGTGGTCATGATAAAACAAATGAAGAAGGCCAACATGATGATGATGATGATGATGATGATGATGATGATGGGCTTTTTTCTTTAGATACTGGTCTGTTCCTCTTTTTCAGTGAAGTTCCTTCTTCTCATGCTCATCTATCGGAACCCTGTTTATTTCTCTGTCAGCCTCCCCCTGCATATGTCCTAAAGGACAAGGCTCAAAAAAAATAATAAATAAATAAATAATATATATATTAAAAACACATTATTGAGCCACGCTGACATGTTCCTTCAGGACCATGAGCACACACTACAGATTTTTTTGACTAACTCCCACATTCTCCACCCTTCTCCCCCAAATGTGTGCCAAAAGTGGGTTAATCCACCACTGGAAATTGTCCCAGATACTTTTTTTAAGTTTTTTTTTTTTTTTTTTTTTTTTTACAAAAAGAAAATCTCGTAACTTGAATTAAATGCACGCTTTTACATTTGGTAACCTAGATTTTAAGAAATCCTCACACCATCACTCCTCCACCACTTATAAGATCTCAGTATTTATGGAAGAAACCCTTAAATACTTTTTAAATATATTAGCAAAAACGAATCAATTTCAATATTTTGTTTTATTATATTATATTTTATATTTATTTATATTTTATAAAGATAGATATATAAATAAAGGAATAATGTATTTACAGTATGTGTATAGTTTACTAGCTACAGTGCTAATACAAGTTATGTACAGTTACATTCTCATCTGTTGAATTTACAAAGAAAAGAAAAGAAAAGAAGAAAAGAAAAGAAAAGAAAAGAAAAGAAAAGAAAAGAAAAGAAAAGAAAAGAAAAGAAAAGAAAAGTGGCTGTTGTAGAAAGTTTACACATCCTATTGTTCAGGATCCCTTTGGTGTAATTTGTCAACATGCTGGAAAGTCAGAGAGCAGTGGTGTCCTCCATACAAATTAGGTTTATATTCAACTAAACTACTGATTCTGGATAGAAATGTGCTGTTTTTTTCCACATAATGTGTAAATCAATCAATTTTATTTTGTAAGATAAATATATATATATATAAGCTTTACTGGGGACCAAAGAAATTGTACAGAATATTGGAACAAAACACTTGAGAACCAATATTTTCTCCAATTTGGTTGCTTAGGGTTGCCAACTTCCTAAGAAAATAAGGAACAGGGGGAAAAAATTCTCCTTTTACAATTGTGTTTCTATGTATGTAACTTTTGATCTGCCAAATATGAGTTGAATATTAAAAGTGCTCATTCTCTGTTGGATGTTAATGAATGACAGACAGATGGAGATGACCTGACAGCAGGTTTTATTTTACCTCATACGTCGCAGAATCATTATTAGTGGACAAATCTGGAATTCTGTCATGATTCTGCACCGACATGATAATCCAAAATAAATGAGCGAAGTGTGTTACCTATCTGTTAAAAATGAAAAAGGTCTTTTATCTTTCAAATACGGAATAGTTGGCAACCCTGTCTTAGTCAAATGACATACAGTCCACAAGCACAGAGCTGGTTTAGCTACAGTCCTGCTCTCTGTCTCCCTCTTTCTCTATCTGTGGTACTGCAGCTGCACAGCAAGAGTCTGATTTTCTTATTTATGTACATAAATAGGCAGAATGTTTGTCTACATCACTTTTAATTCCACAATCTACCAAGACCGTATACGATGCAAATGCCACTCACAACGTTGCAAGTTGAGGTGTTTTGATGGATAGTGTACTATGTCTTCAGTAGGACTTAGACGGCTGAACGTTACAAGCAGAGTAAGAAAGAATATATTTCCAACACATTGTTGGTTTTGGCCTTTACACTGGATTTTTTTAATGTAAAAAAATAAATGGATGTAATAATTTTAATGCACACTGAGCCAAAAACTATTTTTCTGGAGCTAAAATAGCATTAAATATCCATTATTTTTTATGTAGTTTCCCTTTAATTCACGTTTCTGGCTTTAAATGTCTTGAAACGAGACACAATCAGCACATGTACAGAAAAAAGCCAACAGGCAAATTCACTCAGGGAAATGAGACAGATTGGTAACAGCTGAAATAACCCAAGTCCACCTGCAGATTTATTTCTGTTGTAAGAAAATAAGTTGTTCATGGTTTAACAGATCAAAATGTATGGATGGAATTCTCTTTGTAGTTCATCCCAGACACAAGACCACATGATACCCTCAGTAATGGCACGTTGTTGATTCCCCCCCCTCCCCAGAGATGATTTATGTGAGAAGACCCTAAAACAGCAAGGGTAAATAAAGCTTTAATGAAGTTGTTAAATCATTTTATGTTCCTTAGGGGGGAAAAAAAGTCCCATTTATTACTATATGCCCCACAGATTCCCTTAACGACCTGCAAATGAATGAGATTTGGACATGACGCAGAGGCTTCTGCATCCACACTGTGCAGCTGCCAGTAATCGCAGGACTCCCGACCGTCCTGCCAACTGCTGCTTGTCCCTTCTCTCTGGCAGACACGCTGAAGGCCCACACAACTGCAGGACACACTGTACCGACAAGATAAAGACTCTGCACATTAGCATGCCACTCATTAAAATAATCCACATCGTCTTAACTTTTAAAAAAATGACTCTTTTAATTTCATGCACTTAGAGCCTCTGTCACACTAAAATTAGCCAATATAGAGCTCTGGATGTCACGTGACGTTGCTCACAGCATCATGTTGGCGGTCAAATATCCTGAAAAATAAACAGTATCCACTACACACTTCAAATGTCACAAAGATTGATCAATATATCAGAAAACCTAATCTGCTCCCTACAATTTCCAAAGTTGCTTTGCACGAGTACAGAAACAGCCAGAGAGGATATTATTCCAGCCCTGCATCATCACATCTTCAGCTTTCTAATAAACTTTTCACATCAAAATAAAAGCATGGAAAATAAATAAGATATTTAAGTTCATTAGTTTTGGAGTCTGTAACAAAACTGATTGAATCTGAAGTGATCGCTCAACAAAAGGAGTCCGTTGTCCGTGGGTTCCCATCAATTGTCGTCCCGTGTTCCCATTATAGCACTGATCCACCTCTGCAGATTCAGTAAAATGTCCTGCAATTATCCTGTCCCTGACCATATCGACATCCTGGCGTGCAACAGCTGTCCACCATCTTCACATTTTATGAAAACAGCCGACGAGCCACGAAAACAACCCTGCATTTATCTTTGACCCGTTGCCCTCTGATCAATACCATCTTTGTGTCTTTGATTGCTGAGCTTATCTTATCTGCATTTAAGCACTTTGGGAACTGAACCATAAGAGAGACACATGCCAGCGGGTGGAAGTGAACTGCAGGAGAACATATGGGGTCAATTAGGCAGAGTTTGCTCCTGGACGGCTTTCAGCCGATCCGCAAGAGGGACCTGCAGAATAGGTGGTCTCAGGCCATTTGGCAAGGCAATTGTGGGCAGCCTGCGAGTTAGTGACATGAAAATATCAGGTGTTAGCCAGCAAATGATCCAGTAAAGGTGAAGCAGCCTGGGAGAGCAGATTGGTTGGCTCCCGCCCCATGTGACCAATGTTTACTGACAGAGAAGAGAGAGGAAAAGAAAGAGTGGAGCTGCCTGCCGCAGCCTGAAGGGACTCACGGTGACTGAAAAACACTGCATTGCGTGATATAAACTACATTTATCTACTGTATATACAGTATGACACTTTTTCTTATATGTAATAGGAAATGTGTGACTTGTAAAATGAATTAAATGATGTGTAAAAGGAAATGCAAAGACAAGAAGAAAAAAAAATCTCATGTAATACGTTTTGACATTTTAAAATGTATTAGTGTTTTGTTTTTTTTTCTGTTTGTGTTAGAAATAAAAAAAATAAAACCATCAACATTTACATATAGTTGTGCTCCATTTAAATGAACTATTCTTGTTTTATAATTTACAGTTGTAACATGAATAAAGCCCTTTTTCTCACTTCCTGGTTTTATTTGAGGGAGTCTGTATTTGAAAATGCATTTTTCTTACGTTAAATTGTATAATCATCTCAAGTAACACTTAACATTGCAATACATGTAATATTTTGGTAATAACATCCTTTTTCTGATGCCATTCCCAGCACGGTAATAACAATAAGAGTGCGGTAATAAGGGGTAATGCTGCAGTATAATTGTTATATCTGGGTAATAGTTAATAGCTTGGTACTGAGAATCACTCCACATAAACATTTTTGTGAATCAAGTAAATATTTAACATAGTTACCAAACAAAATCATTTAAATGCATTACATTTGCGGTTTGCAGAAACCGGCCATCACATCACATTGTATGACAGCAGTTTTGTACAGTCGTGCTAGGACGACCCTGTCCACGTTGAGGAGGTGCGGTGAAGTAATGAGAAAAAAAAAAGAGGCGCCTGATACCAAATGGAGTCAAGTCGAGTAGAACTACAACTGGTACAACTGTCAGCCCTCCACAAAACACAAATCACAAGAAATTGTCTTAACTGGATTGGAACATAAGATTGAGTACGGGTGAGTGGAACGCTAAACCGATGTGGCTCCTTGTTTAAGTACGACCAGAACTGTGGTCTTGTATTTGCAGTTGCAAAACACGGTGGGTCCCGACCTTAGCCTTTGCAATATAGTTGCTTAACTTCCAATTCTGAAGATACCAAAGCTGATCCCTACACACCAAATGTGTGGGCCAAGATGTCCTCACATGTTGCTGCACGCTGACAAAGCAACTCTGCAAAAAGGCAAATACTATTGTTGAACAATCTCATTGCATGTGAGGGACAACTGATGAGTTGAGTGTTGGAACTTCAGCCAGTCGTGTCACTGCGATGAGCACTGCTCTTTCCATGTGGAGCTTTATCGGCTCACAGTGCAGGATTCTGAAGACGACTGACATCACCGCTCATGTACAGTAATCTAAAACACATACAGTAGCGACACACAGTAGACATTTTTTCCTCTTTCTTTCCAGATTGTGGCTTGATGTATTTTAAGTCAAAGCCGAGTTGAACCCACATAATATCATACACATGCATGCGGATCTAAAGTTGGCTGGCTGGTGTTGCGCTCTTCGAGGCAAACCCAATTTGGAGTGAAACATGATAATATATTTCACGAGACTTCGGCCGAGGTTGAGAGCTCGGTCGGGGATCTGGATGAACCCTGATGACATCGAGGCGGTGTAAAACACACAGATGCCTGCGCACACGCACACGCACAATCCTATGTCAGTGAACACAAAGGCCTTGAAGCTTTCATACTCTCCTAAACATGCCTCTTAGGTATATGAGTCACCCGCACTTTAGAGTTCAATCTTCGCTTTCAACACATAAATGGGATTCAAAACCACAGTTTACAGTTGCAGGCAAAGCTATCCATCAGAAAAATGAAACCGTCTTTTCAAATGTTCACTTTGATGTGCCGAGTAAAGTCACAAGTTGTCTATGCAGTGTGTGTGTTGTGTGTTAGTTGGAGAAACAGGCGTGGGTCGGAAAAGAGCAGCGGAATCATGAGATGTCATAACTGTCAGAAAAAATCAAGAGAGCCGTGTATTTGTCGACCGTGAAAAATTATATTGATGAACCAGTGATTGATGTTTTTTTCCCACTCCATAATTGTATGTTTCATTTTTCAACACAAATTGCTCTTCCTTCCCAACTTTGGGAGAGAAACTTTAGCGGTGTAATGTAGGAGCTACGGAATCAGCTTTTGAGCTAGAGACAGATTGATATCACATTATTTAACATTTGCTGTGTTTACCATGCATTTAAAAACAGATATTTTGTTTAAAAAAATGAATCCACAATGGTTTGTTTTTTAAAATGCCTCCATCTCCAAAACAACACACGGAAAGCCTGCCAAGTGCTGTAATAAGCCAAACAGCAACATGTGAAAATTATCTCTCCATTCTTCTGGAAGGATGACTTTGTTAATGAAATTATACCACCATCAGGAGATTTGTCCAGATCAGGCAATTGTGTGTCTGCATCAAGGATCTTGAATTTGGAGTGGTTTTATCACTTAACCCGTGTGTCTACTGGGTGGAGTGGTTCAGTTTGGTTCGCTCCACTCAGAACGCTCCAATTTTTTTTGGTAGCAGAATAACCAGCCCCAACCCTTGGCACCCTTCCTTTGGGGTACCAGAGTAAAATGGTATGCTACAATCAGGGTGGAGCTAGACCAGTTAGGTCCAAGATGGTCAGTTGACTGGATGACAGAAAAACATCACTCCCATGGAAGCGGAGGCAAACGCTATCTATCTACAGTACGTCTTGTTGATTGAGCAGGGGAAAAAAGAGCCGCTGGACGTCCTCCATTGTTGTCTGCAGTGTCACGTTCAATGTCATCACACTGGTACGATGTCTCTAGTTGAGGTGGCCATCGGGCACTGGCCACACCCTGCCTATTAACCGTGCCATAATGGCAACACTGCATTTTTCACCTGTGCTCCTCCAAATGGTGCATCACAACTGTGTGTAGTTGCGCAGAGTTAAATAGTGTGGGGATGGTACGTTAATGCTGTCGGTGGGCTGTTTTACAGCAGACATTCCAAACCCATGGTCCATGGGCCAAATGCAGCGCACCAGTGGATCTTATGTGGATTTTATGTGGCCTGACACAGCAAAATGTGGCTCAGCTGTGTCAGAAGAAGCAAGCATTAGAAAATAACGATTGGGAATGGTTTATGTTGAGATAGTGATGCACAGTTAAAAAAAAAAAAACAATCATGCTAATCCAGAGTACAAACATAACACATATTAGCTAGTTTGCATAATTAAATACATTTTCATTGCAATCGTGGATTTTTTTTTCTTGATATTTATATTATACATATATATATATTTTTTTTTTCAATGCTACACTGAATGACCTCTGACCCCTCTGAGGAGACTAAGAGCTCATCTGGCCCTAGGTCAATTGACTCTGAGATGCCAGTTCTGGAATAATGCGGATTTCACTGTCAAAAAAAGGATTGCACTTTTGAAAAACCCAATTTTTTCTTTTTTTTTTTTTTTTTTAAACAAGTGCTTTAGTAATTTAACACAAGTGAAAAGTAACTGTAAAACATCCCCTAAGTGCAATAAGAAACTCTTTTTATAGTTTAAGGGCTGTTATTGTTTCAGTGCACTCATGTGGTTTATATTATTAAGGGAAATGTGTTTAATCAAATTTAATTAAATTAAGTGACACACACACACACAAAAGTCCAGAACAGGAGGAGTACAGTCTGTGGGTTTTAATGAAGATGTGCAGTCTGCTGTATACGCAGCTAATCTGAAAATTATACTCGGGTGTAAAGCTGGAAATGTGTGTCATGAAATGGCATTTAAATAACATAAACACCAACAAGTTACTCTCAAACACTTGTTTGTGTTTAGTTAGTAAATTTATAGTGTATTTAATGAATAGTTTTGTTATCTATATGTAACCCTGAGATTTTAATAAAGGTTACAATAACTATAAATGCTCACAGTTATAATTAAGTATTTGACAGTGAAAGTGACACACAGAGAGGACTGGCAAAATCACTGTTTCTTTTCCCCTAGTAGTTTCTCTAAAAGAAGTTTATTTCCTCTGCTGCTCTTGCCGAAGTCTCTTCAGAATATTTTTTCGACTTGAAGGGGAAATTTGATTTGGGAACTGGTCGTTATTCAATTTGAGGGTCAGAGCTGAGGGGGACAAAAAAGTTGTTGTAATGCCGTCCAGACTGTTGAGCAGCCTCTTTAGGCCTGATCTGTGGCTATGTACTGTAATTAAAATTTGACTGAGCTCAACTTTGCTGTACAAATGTTTTTGTCTTAACTGCAAAACAAGGCAGTTAAGATGTTTTTTTTTTTAATTCTCCCTCAAACAAAACTGTCATCAATTAAAACCAACGACTGACACTGGGACATAGAGTAAGTCAGAGTCGGACCACTGATCGTCGCGCAGCATCTGTATGAATAATATTTTGCCTTCCTTCTGACAACTTTAAAGTGTTCACTTCCTTTGTAAGAGCTGGCATTTCACCGGCAGACCTCCTACAAGAAAGCCCATGAAGAAAAAAGTGGGAGATTACCATTCTTCTGTGAGAGAGAGAGAGAATTGCTTTCTCATTATTTTTTTTGGGTGGGGAAGTGGGTGACATTTCTGTCCTCATGCATCATTAATGTGCATCCCAGAAAACACGAGATGGGGAAAAAGGGAGACAGAGAAGATGAAATTATAAAATAGTATCCCTTGTGTATGTATGTGTGTGTGTGTGTGTCACGTAGCCAGAAGATAAAGGGAAGGGAAGAGAGGGGGAGACGTCCCTGTTACATGGGAGAATGTCACAAATGTCGCTCACATGAATGAGAAACAGTGGGACATTCCAGGCAACGTTGCAGGTCCAGGGGATAAATCCGCCTTTCAACTGCTCCCCATTTATTTCATAACTGCAGCACTGTCATCTCAGCCTGGTCCAGATGAAAAGCATCGTTGTGTAAAGAAATTGAAATGGAAAATCCATCTGGACTCAGCAGGATTGGGGGATGGGGGGATGCAGAGCAGAGAATTGGGGAGGGGGTTATCTATGACTCAATGGCACTTCACCGGGATAAGATCTAATTCTAGGAGGGGGAAAAAAATGTCTTTATATGGCCACCTGCTGCCGTCAGCTTTGTCCCCAGGATCGCAAGCAGTTCTGGGTGACCAGTCTCAGGACACGGCCAGAGGAATGCACTCAGCTTCCCGCTGACATTTAGATCGCTTTATTTTCTCTTTCATTGAGGCCAGAGTTGCATGGCTGGGGAGGATGGAGGGGTGTGGACGGATGGAGGGCCCTGGCTGTGGGGAAGGTTTTAGGAACAACATAGGGACCAGACTAACTCTTAACTTGCAACAATCACCAATTCAGCAGCAAAAAGGAAAAAAGTACATATACATTTTTTTTTTAAAATGTTAGTCTTCCTGATAGAAAGATTTATACCTAGGTTACCTAGAGTGTCGTATAACTACCAGTCTGTCACATCCTTCAGTATCTGAAAGTGACGCACTGAGCTTTCAATTGTAAAACCCATGAGTGGCATATTAAAAGGTAATAAAAGCCAGAGATTTAGGTTATGAATAAAGTCCAGGATAGGACTAAGGTTAAGGTTAGGGCCAAGAAAAGGACTGAGGTTAGGGTTAGGATAAATATCCAGGTTAGGCTAAGTGGATATCCACTGTTGGCTCACAGTCAGACTGACTTTTAATAGCATCCATTCCATGAACAATAATAAATCACAAATAATTAAAAATAATAAAGTTTACATTTTAGCCAAGTGGGAGGAGAACTTATCTTGTGACTTAAGGGTCGCCAGTTTGAGTCCCTGCTAAGTCAAGGGCTGGGGTACCCCTGAGCAAGGTAATCAATTGCTCCTTGTTGATTGGCAACTCTCAATTCACCTTCTTGTGCTGGTCTCAAGTCTGGATAAATGGGAGGGTTGTGTCAGGACGAGCATCCGTCGTAAAAATCTCCTCCAAATCAAATGTGCGGATCATCTGCTGTGGCGTCGCTTAGAGAGGGAGGACATGACAGAGTGGTGGTATATGATGCTCGGTGGGAAAACAACTGTATCTCATCTAATGAAGGAGCTTTTTTTGTTCAAGATTTGTTTCCTCGGGCCTAAAGTCAGAATATGAGAATAGAGTATATACTGAGAATATATACTCAGTTGTGCAACAGCTGGGAAGTGTGATACTGAATTCCTGGACTGGGAGGTACTGTTGTGAAATGAAAAGTATAAAATGTGCATAAATGTGCATTCACACCAAACACAACACAATTGGTTACTATGGGTTTTGGTTGGCTCACTATTAGTTACACCCTTCAGCATGTTGTTAGTCCTGGCTCCTCCAGCTGCCAGTCCATCATGCCAACTTCTCGTTTATGACCTGCGCTTCTGGAGGTACAGTATCAAGCGCGCATGGAGCTGCACGGAGCATTTGCTTCAGACTTGAGTGAAAAAAGTTGCACTATTTGATGATCTTGAGATTCTTCCACCGTTTGATGCTGCACTGAGAAACTGAGGACAAAAAGGAACTATTTTCAGGAAAGTGAAATAAGCCTTGTGTGTGGGGAACTGTTCTATTCTTTGTCTAAAAAAAGAAAAATTATCACGGACGGCAAGTTTTGCAACAGATACATTTTAAGAAACAAAAAAAAAATCCTTGTCTATATCACAGCTCACTTTAAGCTTTAGATACCAGTAACAACCCTAACCCTAACCCTTAAAACAGTTTGCATGAAATCCCAACTTCTCCTGCTTCCTGTTTGAGTGTCCACTACTGGTGTGTTAGTTATACATTTTATAAGTTATATATTTATATAGTATATTTATAAAGTTATATGTTTATATAGTTATATATAAACATATAACTTTATACATTTATAGTATTTATTTGTATATATAGTATAGCTTAATCAAGTACTTTTTCAGTTTTCTTAAATTTTTGCCAGTTTTCTAATTTTAAAGCACCTTTTCCTTAAACAAGAAAATTAAATCAGTTTAACAATATTTTTAGTTGTGCTGCTTTTGGAGTGTTGAAATAGTGAAACATTCAAGTCATGTGATGTTGAAAGAGCCAATCAGAGGCAAGATTCTTCCAACTCCCCATTGCTGTGTATTTGTACTCTGAGTGAGCCAAAAAGGAGAATGAGGCAGATAGTGGGAGAGGAAGTTGTAGGAATTACCTTATAACTTCTGATGTGTGTGTGTGATGTACTTTTTCCTTTGAAAGTAGTTGTATGTCTAGTTTTAGCCAGGGCTGTCACGGTGAAATAATTGTTGCTGTGGTGATTTAAAGTGGCTTAACACTGCAGGGTTCACCTTCTTGTTCTTTTAAATCACTCCACCTTTAATCTCCATCAGTGGGACATTACATTACAATGGTTGTTAGGGGTGTATGCCATTCACACCTCACTGTCAAAGCATGCAAGAGAGGGAGGGGCCATCACTGCTAACCTGCTGCTGAACTTGGATTTCCAACACGGAAACTTGGAGCAACCTCACCGATCCGAACATGCGATTCCAACATGGCTCCCACCACACAAACACTGCTACTTTTGCACTTAATAGCATTTTTCCTTCACAGTAAATCACTCGTACACATAGTACTGTTACAGTTTTAACAGTAGGCGTCATACCCCCAATTTACACTGGTTGCGGAACGGTTGTATTGCACCTCCGATCACCTCCGTGTTGGAGGTGATCCGCTTCCTTTCTAGTCAATTTGTCGGTGAAAAGTGCTTGCGAACATCTGTGTAAAACAGCTGTATGTCATATTAGGGTAGATTTCCATGTGAGAAGTAAAGAAAAGTAGAGAAAAACCTAGCCTTGTGACTTCAGCTGTCCGGCCGGGCGGACGTGAGACGCAAGCGGTGTTAATTTGCAGGGCTGTGAACGCGACCATTCCGCAACTAGTGTAAGTTGGGGGTAACAATGTTGGCGTATGCAAAATACCATGTCAAGAGTCGTTTTTGATCGATATTGCTAACAATAGATATCCCGGGGTTTGTGTTTTTAATCCAACTTTTCAAATGGAACACAGGGAATTTGGGGGTGTTGTCCCTCTGGGTTCTGAGTTACAATGAAAATGGAACCCAGCATAATCACAATAGGCCATTTGTTTGTCAGTTTTCTAGAAATTTGTAAATAAGAGTGCAAGAAATATGTTTGGTTGTTTATTTTGTCACGGTGTGCAAAATGGACACCGCAAAAAGGTAAAGCAAACTAATGGAGGAGGGAAAAAGAAAAGAAAACTCAAACAGAAGAAGACCTTTTAGCACGAGGGGTAGAAACACATGGCACAAGAACGGTGACCATGGCAGTAGGACAAAACTGAACAAACTGAAACAAAATAATCCGACGTAGATACTGGGCAACAAAGAGCCTAAATACAGCAGGAAGGCAGGGATAATCAGAGACAGATGAAACACATTAAGGTGAGGCAGACAATCAAAAGGAAAGGCAGGACAGGAAGTCAAACTTGACAAGGTACCAAAGGAAAAACTACACAATAAAATAGGAAACAAGGAACAGAAAGCCAGACACAAAGAACTTAATACCCGAGGTTAAAGAAAACAAAAAGAACAACTAAAAGTCCAAAGACAATTATCCAAATAAATCCAAGGGTCATAAGAGATTTATACTGAGCATCAACTTGGAAACTCGGAGCAACCTCACTAACCCCGACATAGGATTCCAAGACGACTTACAAACATGGCTACTTTTACCGTTAATAGCACTTCTGTCTTATTTGTTTCACATTAAATCAATCGTAAACATTGTAAAAAGTGAAAAGATGTGAGTGTTGTTTTGGACTTTTGACGTTTTCAACAATTATTTTGCGTCCGTGTTTTCTTTTCCGCAGTCAACTCAGAGGTGACATCACCTCCAGTTCCGACTTCCGAGTTCCGATGTGCATGGAACGCAGCATTATCCCCAGGCGAGTAGCGCGTGTTTACTTGGGTGATTGGGAAAATAAATAAATAAATAAATAAAAATCACTTCACGTTAAGTGTCGTTGCACAATCACAAAGCAGCAGCCGCTGTCTCGAATGACTTTATCTCTGCTGCAAATAAACGAAAAACAATCACAAACAAAGCTCCTGTGACTGAATCAATGGTTCTGTCGCGCAGCTCCTCATTCAGCTCCTTGAGCGGAGAGGTGGTGGTGGTGGTGGTGTGTGTGTGTGTGTGTGCGCGTGTCAGTGAGCCTCTCTGCAGCACAACAATAGGTCCTCGCAGTTAAGCCAAGACACAGCTCTCACCAAGAGACGCTGTTTTGTTTCCCCGTCCAAAACAAAATCTGCTGCCCCCCAACACATAATTAATGAGCAGACGTACTGTACGTTGCTCTGTTCGCCTTGGGGACGAGCAGGGAACCGTGCGCTGGCTGTACGCCTTTTCCCACGCATGTTGTCTCGAACCCACATAACACCCACGTAACTCACACAGATGTCGCAGCCGGTAGATGCAATCTTGTCGAGTTGACAAACACTGATATACTATTATAGAGACTCTGTATCAGCTAAAGTGATGTGGCCAAGCAGATCACAGCCATAAAAAGACAAAAATAATGCAGTCTGTGAGTACGCTCGGAGGAAATATGAGGCCTGTAAATAAAAACAGAGATGTATTTTTACCTGATCTTGACTCATGTACACGCACACACTGGTTTCCATGACTTCAGAGAACATTGCATTGACTTACATCAATTTCCTGGAGACTTACTCTAACCTTGATCATAACATTAACCTAACCCTAACCTCAGCCTGACTTTAAAACATGTTTTTCAGCTTAAAATGTAATCATTTATGTCATGGTGTGGCGTGAAGGTGAGGAAAAATTCTGTCCTGTTTCAAAAAACCTTTTGCATTAGGCACTTACTATTTTCTGTTTCTTATATTTTCTATGTTTTAATGTATTTTAACAATGAAGTATCAAAAATGGTGTACAATCCAAATACGCAAGTGTCTGCTCAAAGTACAGTAAAACATTCATTTTCAATGCTCCATTAAAACATTACATTTGTACAGCTGCGGCTAATGTCACTCATATATGAGAAGACTGTAAATATGACTTGGAATGGAGTTTTGAAAGACTATAGTCACGCTCTATATGAAATAAAACAGCATCACTGCAATAGCTTGAATTCAACAGGTGTTATGAATGATATAAGCCATTAACAGCCCATGTCATTATCTTAAACATCAACTTCCAGCTAATCAACCTCAAACCCTAAATTGGGGAAAATGATGGCTGTCATAACACTTATAACATGCCTGTTATAACACAAAATATTCCCCCTCTGCCATATTTCATGTGAGTACGTCTTTCTAATGAAAAAAAATTAAAAATTAAAAAAATTAAATCCAAGTTTATCAGTGACTAAACAGAAATTCAAATAACCAGTCACTATAGTTAAAACAAATGTATGTTTTACATCTTAGACAATATGGTGAATCACAGGTGTGAGTTAGAATTTGTGTAAGACTTTTACATTTTCCTCTTATAAACACTGCTTTCTCTCACAAGTAAATCAACAATACAATTGTAACGATGGCAGTTAGGAATTTCCATTGATAGGCCATTTATTAAATCCATAAAATGGTAAAAACAAATGTCTGTCACCATCTCCCAGAAGTGTTGAAATTGTTTGATGTTTTCTGCACAAAAGCATCTAATTTATGACAATATAATGAAGGGAAACGGAACAGTTTATCACATTTACCAAGTTGGAATGAATGCGTTTGATGATGAGACAATTCAAAGTGACTGTTTATTTATTTCATTTATTTTCAGTAGGGTGATATTTCAGAAAAGTTATTAACCTGTTTCAAAATCTCATCTCATTTTTGTTTTGGTCACATTGGTATAAATATATCACAGTTATGAAAATGAATGAAAGACTATTGGTGTAGTTTAAACCAGAGATCTCAAACCTGCTGCTCTGCAAACCTGCTCGATTCCATGTGGCCTCCCACTTAAATGTCCTTTTTTTGACATTTATAGTTTCACTTTGCATCATAAATAGGTTTGGATTTATTTTTGTGAGGAACTATATATGGCTCTGTATTAAAACAAACTAAATATCAGCACAAAAGTCATTATTATAGATAATGAAATGATTCGAAGTTCCTATCATCCACCCTGAATGAATTCCCACCCAGTTGGTCCTTTTAAAAAAGGTTTTAACCATTTAACCATGTTGATCACCATAACATACAATTCTAAAATAGAGCTGCAAGCAGTGATATGGGGCTCACACCATTTTCACCCATTTTCTATAGAATATATATAGGAATTCAAGCAAGTTTGATTAAAACTGGACCTTATACAGTGAAGTTATAAACTGTTTTTTTGTCATCCTTGTCAGAATTTGGTGCCCCCCAGCATCTACAGTGTGTGATATTAAGCAAAACTTCGGACAACTCTTAATCGTTATCTCCTCTAGAGTGACCTGACAAACTTTGAAGTGGATTGCGGCAAAAACCAAAAACCAAAATTGTAAAAATCGCCCCAAAATGGCTGTTGTGAATGTCCGCCTTCCTGGGGTTTAGGTCCAAGAGACTTATTTGTAGATGTTTTCCTTGCAGACATACAGTATGCGCCAAATTTCATGTGTGTGTATGTAGGTTCTGTAGGGGGCGCTGTGGAGCCTTCATGGTAAAATTCCTGTAAACAACATGATGTGGTAATGAATATTCACTCTGAGAAACTGCAATTAATAAACAATGATTAATTGCTAGCAGAGTTTGCACAGTCTTTTAGATCAGCTGAGTATGCAAACATCGCCTACAGGCAATTTAGCATGTATTATGAATAAAGTTTCAAGTCATACAAGGGTAATGAATAAATTAAACATGTACCAGAGTTTAAATGCAGCAGGTCTAATGCTGTTTAGTAACCACAGTTAATTCAGGGCAGACTTATAAGGCCTAATTAGTGTAGTAATTTCTGATTTCTAGGGAAACTGCTTGTAAATGTTTGGAGACATTATACATCATCTTTCATAGTGATATGAAAAATATCAGAGTGCATCTACAGTACACAGTGCCGTGTAAATGTCATGGCAAAATGACATCAATCACACCAAAGACGTCTCACCCCACCTCACTCAGTGGCCGCTGCCGAGTCTTAAGCTGCGTCACATGGTCTTCATCTGCGTCTGAGATGACTAAATCGCTGTGGATGATAGATGCTGAAACTTCCCATGATTCCGAGCACCTGCAGGTACATCTGTGTTGGTTTAAATGCGGAGGTTGAGAGTTCATTGTCGTCCTTGGAAACAGCAGCGGCTTCGGGGCCATGTCACACAAGACTCAATCTGCTCCTCACTACATCATATTGTGCTTTTTTTTTTTTTTTGGGTGCCACTCCCAATCAACGGATATTTATGGTTTTTCGGAGTGTGGTTGTATGAGGTACTGACACCTAGTCAGTGCTGGCTGTGCTGAGATCCCGCTTGTGAAAACATAGGTGCCAACATAAACGCACTAAAAACAGATATCAGCTGCTGAACCAAAGGCTCACCTAATACAATTTACAAAAGCCTGAGTCTGTGATATCTAAAGCATATGTTTCCTGCTTTATCTCACCAGTAGACAGCCTTTTTTTGATTCGCTTTGTAAACCACCCCCCCCAAACCAAATTCCATTGAGAAAATTAATAATTTTATATAGAGACAAACAGCAGTTGTTGAGTCACTGCTGCCTCCATCAAGTAAGTTGAAATATGTCATTTTGTGACATTTGTGTTTAAAATTCTTTCTTCAGATTTACACCAATCACACAGATTTATTAAAAGAGGAAGCAACACACCAGCAGTTGTTTTTTTCCTCAGAGGCTAAAAACTTTGATTTTCTCTATGGACTTTGGCATGCTAGGGTGATCAGTTTTAAAAGTGGAACAGAATTTAAAAAAGGAGATATATTTCCAGTTTTACAATAGTAGTGACACTTTTCATGATTTCTTTGTGTTGCTGAATGAACACTCCAGGCACTTTTTAGGTGTAAATAAGTGTACACATACTGTATGTATGTGATACAAAAACAAACAAATGAAAGGAGATAAGATCTTAGTGATTCGAATATTCAGAATCATTACTTCTTTTACCTTTGCACTGGTCGGCTGTTTGGCGTCGGCATCCATATGTGACTGTTTACTGTGTCCATCTCAAAGTCTCCTCTTTCACAGCACTGGAACAGAGAGGTGTTTCTTTGGGAGCGGAGGCAGTGGTCTGCAGCCGCGGCCCTGTGCTGGGATCGCCTTACCCCGTGCAGCTCGGCTTTGTTATCGGATCTCCCAGGCTGAAGGACACGGTGCATCATCTAACCTGCCTTAATGCATGCAAGATGTCCAATCAGCTCCGCGTTTGGTCATTACGGCCTCTGCCAGGCCTCCTTCCTGCAGGCCGTCACGGCGGCCGGACCCAGGAGACTCTGCTGATGATCTCAGGAGCAGCTCCCCGTTTCTCCCCCTCTCACATAAGGTCCTGCAGCAGGATTTATTTATGCTGGAGAGAAACCTGCACAGACGTGGGCGCCCACCATACATCAAACCCGTTGAATATACCGTCCGACTGGAAGCGCCACTGACTCGACGTGGAATGGGCCAGCCATGGAAGGTGACAGTTGTGGATTCTTCACGGCCCCTGACGTATCTCAACATTCAGCGGAGCCAGAGAAAACCCTCAGGGTCTGATAATGTACGACCGGATCTTTTCTTTTTCATTCATATTCGTTCATATGACGCAAAACACTGTGTCTTTATTTAACTACTTAATCAAATCTGAATCTTAAACAAAATGTTGAAAATGTGAATTAATTAATGTGAATTAAAATAAACATTGCTTTGGCTTATTTTGAGTGTAATGAAACGTTAGTATGCAGCTTTTATTTATTTGAACACATTGTTTGATATAAAAAAAATACACTTTTTTCCTTGATTTAAAAAACAAAACAAAAACAATTTGTTTATTTCTCTGCATGTACTGTATGTTATTTAGTAATTATTGATTGTCTTTATGTAGTGGTGTTAATATTGACAGTAGGAGCAGCCCGAACTATCAAAAATAAGACTGTAGGTCGTTATTATTATTATTATTGTTATTATGATTCTATGCTGCATGTTTATTTATCTCTCAGTGGTGTTTCTCATTCTTACTATTCCCTTTGCTGCAGCATCACACAACACGGCAAATTTCTCCAGAGTGGGACTAATGAAGGATTAAATTATCGTGTCTTAAATTAGCAGCACAATTGCCACATGTCATTACACACATTTCATAAATTACACACTGTTGTTTTTGTCATTCCACCTGCCATTTCCATCAGTGGTGAAAGCTACAGACATTTCCAGCTGAACACTGTTTTCTTTATTCTTTTGGTTATAAAACAATTATAACCAATGTGTAACCCATGTAACAAAGCAAATTGTTGGGGCATATGGGAACATTTTTTGGAAACAAAATAATAAATCAGATATCTGAGTTTTAAATCGGAATCTTTCATTTTTCTCATTTGAGAATGCAGTCGGAAATCTAAGAAATTCTGGTATTAAAGTCAGAATTTTGACATAAATCTCATAATTCAACTTTAATCTCAGAATTCAGATTTTTCTCTCAGATGTGGCCCTAAAATCACATTCAATGCTGTAACAAGGACAATACCCCTGTTGTGGGACTAAAAAATGATTATTTTTATCTTATCTTATCTTAACAAAGAGCTACTGCCTCTTCCTTGCCACTTTATTAGGTACACCTGGAACCAATGTATCATAGGCTTGTAGACAAAATAAAATGTTGAGAGTCTTTCAAAGTATCATGGTTGTTTTGGGTTTTTTTTTAGAAACTGCTGATTTACTCTGCCTTTCACACACAACCATCTCTAGCACTGAAAGAGAATGAGAGGAGAATGTCCAGACTGATTTAAAAAAGCAACACTATTCAACTATTAAAACACATGGGCAACAGCAGTAAAAGACCACAACGGCTGCCTCTCTGGTGAGTGTGGAAAAGGCTTCAAGACAATTAGTAAATGAAATCACATAAGTCCAAGTGGAAGGGGGTTTGGGCTTGTAACCATAGGATTGCTGGTTCAAATTCTGGGACGGGTCAAGGGCTGGGGCGCCCCTGAGCAAGGTACCCATCCCCCCATTGCTCTGCGGGTCACTACTGGTGTGTAAAAAGGATGGCTTAAATGCAGAGGTCAAATCCACTATCTCTAACTGGGATATTCTAATTCTAAAAAAAAAAAAAAAAATCAAACAGCTAAAATGTAAAGTAATAGTAGAATTGGTGTAAAAACCATAGTGACGACATGGCTGATGATTTCTTAAAATACGCACTGCTCCTTTACATTCATGCATGCACTGAGACGCTGGGGTTGAGCTGAGGAATAATGATAAGAATAAAATACAGTGACACTTCCTGATAGCAGTGGAAGCTCAGGAGAGGAGTCACGATTTACAAGGCCGCCACAGACACACAGTCGCACAGTCGCACACCTACTGTGGCGAAAAAAGGACGCGTATCATTCCCCCCCCCCACATGTCTTTGCAACGCGTTGATGGCTCTGAATAAAATATCAGTCCACAATGACAGGGTTGTCTCCACAGAGCTGCAGACCCACTTCTGCATCAAATGGATCTTTTTTCACTTTCACCCCCACAGCAGCTTATTTCTTTTCCTCTTTCCCCCTACTTCCCCCCCCCCCCCTCCTCAGGAACTGATTTGAATATTATAGATGGAGCGATCTGTCCTTTTCAGCACAGGAAGAGAGGGGGAAAAAAAAAAACTGCCACTGGGAACAGAAACCCAAACTGGGAGTTCTAAGTGTATGTCCTTTAACCAGCAGGTAATCTGAAGCAGTAGCAAGACCTTGAAAAACTAAGTACTGGAGGGATGGCATGGCAAGTGGAAGAATCAGCACCACGCACACTCCACACACGCACGCACGCACACAGACACACACCATCCATGTGATTATGGGGTGAAGTAGACCATCAACACAACACACAGCAGCCCCTCAGTCAGGTTTGCTGCCACATCAATCACCTGGTTTCTGTCCAAACCAAATAGGAGAATACAGAATCCCGTCAAATTAGGGTTTGTTTTTGAACTCCAACCGAGCACATTTTCTGCAGCCAGACGCCGAGTGCTCAGATCCGCCTGGATGTGTTGGGTTACACACATGGCCTTTTTTGGAGCTCCACTGGCCCCGCCGTAATCTGCTTAATGCCTCTGGCTTCCTGGGATGTTATTAATTAATGAGATGACAGGGGGTAAAAAAAGAAAGAAAGAAAGAAAGAAAGAAAGAAAGAAAGAAAGAAAGAAAGAAAGAAAGAAAGAAAGAAAGCAGTGGATTTGTTTGTTTTTCAGACAGTTCTGCAGACACACGTTCTCCCACGTCGTGATGTCACCCACCGGCAATTTCACGCAGGTGTTGCTGCCAGTCACATGAATCATTAGGTGAAAGGGTGAGGTCAAGAAAGGTACAAGGGTCTAAAGATGTACTTTTTCAGACACGTGTCTCTGGGATTTTCCACAGTCCACTGCACCAGAGATGGAATAATGTGTGTGATCTGTTGTGATCTATGGAGGATTTTTAAAAAAGAAAATGTATAGTTTCCTTAGCTGTTGCTGCACCAAAGTATTTGAGAAATGGACGATTTCAGGTTGTTCCGCGCATGATTTGATCGTTTTTACACCTCTGTTCTGCAAATTATTATTTTCTGGGCCAGGATTCCATCAGTGGTATTACAAAGATTGTTTGATAAATCACAATGTCTAAGTCTGTTTTACCTATTGGTACAAATGAATGAATGCACACTATAAAAATGTAATTATCGTTGATTTTTTTTTTTTTAAACTGATCTGTAATTATGTCTAAGTAAATTATCATTTTTGCCAAGGCGTGAGACACGACACAGCCAACTGCTGGACCTTGGCGGTATTGCAGGGGAGCACCGACATGGGCCAAACACATTGTCACAAAAAATAAAAAATAGCCACATTAAATGTGATCCTCATACTGTTCTTTTTTGTTTGTCATAACTTTGTTACTCATAGATTCGTGATACACCCTATGATGATGACGTTGTTTATTTAAAAACAACAAAAACATGGGGCTTGTAAGTCACGGCACAGTGTGTTAAACTGGTTGAATAGGTTTTGATTTAAGCACACAATTACACAGCGTGACTTTAATGAGCACCAAACAATAGAATTTAATTAGAGAGCCCTTTTAGCTCATTAGTTTTTATGCTAACTCACAAATGGAAACGAGACCAGAACATCCTCACGGATAATCACTTTTGGAAAAGTAACCGTAACTTTAACATGTCCCGAAATGGCAGCATAAGATTAATATCGCATAAAATCATTTACCAAACACACATCACTCAGTGCAAGATGTACAAAATGGGATTATCCTACATGTAGAGATAGTGTTGGTAATCATTTGTTCTTCCATCCTTCTGCATGAAGACTCTGTGACCTGGACCCACTGAAAACATGATCAACACAAACTGTAACACCAGCATGTTTCCTTAACACAACAATCTGCACTATAAAAAGCAATTCAATAAGTAGTTAAAAAAAAAAAAAACAAAGAAAAAAAAAAGGTATTTCACTTATTTTTCACATCCCATTGGTTGCCATGCAGGGAGTTGGGAGTCACAGATGTGACTGTAAATAGAGGCACATTTATTTAGAAAATTAATAAGAGCATGCAACGGTAGAGGGGTAGAAAATCTTTATGTATTAATTTTAATGATTTATTCCAATCCTTAGCAGGACAATTTCTATTTTTGTGTTCATTTTATTAGTTTGAAGACCTTGCTTGATGTGTTTGGTTTTTGCTTTTGTCTTGTTTAACTTCTTTTGCTATTTCACGTCACCTGTTACCTGTTACAGATCGTGAAGGTTGCCATAGGAACGAATATACTTTTAAACATTTAGGAACATTTAATGTAACAGGTGAAACAGATTATATTTTTAACTTAAGAAGCACAGCGGTTTTGCAATATATATATATGATACATAAGAAAAGAACATTGGGGTGAGGCTAAAAATGATTGACATAGTTAACAAGAATCTGGTAGAGAACACTTTATGTTTTAATATAGTGTCTTAGGATGAATGCATGGATGTCAAGTGTAAAGCAAAACTGACCATTCAGTCATGCAACCATTCAAATTTTAAATAATCAGTTACAATATTTGGTTTCTTGAGCTGACTTGGTGTTTGGTTGGTTTTTCACTTGTGGAAAACATTTTTAAACCTGGGATAAAATGAGATTTAAATTACAACATGCTGAGAATTAAAAAAAAAAAAAAAAAAGAAACTCTGGATATAAGAAACAATTGATGTCACTGACTGCACATCCCAAATTGTTTTCGACTACTGTGCTGCACAAAAAAAAAAAAACAAACAAAAAACGTCTACCATAAATCTTATTAAATTGTGAAATTCTTAGGTTGAACTGAACTGACATCAAAACTCTTCAGATCCCATCGTTTCTGGTCGCGACGTCTTGATCGTCTTTATGTGGAGCTAAAGGAAATGGTCCACATTATGGACGAGAAAGTTTAATCGTTAAAGGTAGACTGTGTAAAACTTAGAACGTTTATAGCACGTTTCCATTATACAGGTTCCAGCACAACTGGACTCTACTCAGTTTGGTATCAGGCACCTCATTTTCCATGGGTGGGGTCGTCGTAGCACGAAGGTCAGAGCAGTTCTTTTCGGTGTACTGAATCATTCGAACCCATTACTTAAAAAAGATTTGTTTACTGAATTGTTCAGTACTTCCTGCATACGTCTGAACGGGTTGTGATTGGGCTCACGATCTCCGTCTTTCAGCAGTACTGTCCTTAAATACACCAGACTCCTCTGTGAAATGTTGAGATTTTAGAAATTTCCCAGTTGAATGTTGGAGATTAACACATTTTCAGGATTTTAAGTCTTTTTAAATGATCTACAGTTCGGCATTGTTTGGTCTGATTCTTGTGTCGGACGTTGCAGTCATGACTCTTCCGGTGACGACACTCTCTGACCAATCAGTGACCGGCTTTAGTATCGGCTCAGCTCTGCTGGAACCTCGACAGAGCAGGTACTAAAAAACGCACTAGAGGTACCTGGTACTATCCCTAATGGAAAAGCAAAATAAATAAATAAATGAATAAATCATTCTCATAATATATAAATAATACATTTTACACACTGGACCTCTAACTTTTTGAAGTACAACTAACCTAATTCCGGTTAACTCACATAGCTCTGTGAAAACAAAGCACGAGTTCCAGTTTTATTCTGAGACGCATGACGTCCCTTTGGGAGCCGATACAAAGAGACGTTTATTTTCCTAGAGTCAAAGTGTGACCAGGCGTGGACGTCCCGTGAAGACCACTATACAGTATGTGTGTGAGAACAGGTTGCAGTTTGTTATCAGTCGTGCTCCCTCCTCCGTTCCTCGTTTGTTGACGCTAAATCACAGTGTGACTTGTCGCACCTGAGCTTCAAGGAGATCCTGTTACCTTTTTCCCTTCTCCTAAAAAAGAGCTGAAGCGACTTTAATGAGTGGCTTTTGTTTGGCAAAAGTCTGTGTGTGCGTGTGAGTGGGGGTGGGGGGGGGGCAGGGCATGCCCTCCCATATTTCAGAGAGTGGAAGTGGGAGTGGGGAATGGGTGGGGGGGGGGGGGGGGGGGCTGGTTCCGGGGGGGGGGGGGGGGGGGGGGGGGGGGGGGGTTGCTGGTTTCAAAGGAGCAACCGGCTTTAAAGTCAACAACGCAGCTGTGTTTGCACAAAATGCCTTCAGAGGTGAGGGTCAGCGGCCAAGGCGGTGGAGGACGGGACACGGACACGATGAGGTAATAACAGACGCCGACCCAGCCACCCCTCACCCCCCCCAAAGACAATGAGAGCAGAAGACGAAAGTGAAGAAGAAAGGGCAGAGGAAACAATGAGCCGACTCACCTCTGGTTTCTCCGACGTCCTCGTCGTCGTGTTGGGTGAACACGTAGGCGACGAGCCCAAACAACATGGCGCTCCAGTGACTTCATGTGTGCCGGAGACCAGGTCTGACCAGCTCTGGTTGTTTTCAGTGCCTGGAAATAAATAAATAAATAAATACACACTTGTGATTATGGAGTGTAAGACCTTCCTGTTTTCACAGCTTGACTGTGTGCTGTGTGAGTCTCACTTTGACGGAAAGGATGGAATAAATGTGTCTCGCTGCAATAAGTGACATGGATTTATATGAGGGGAAACAACAACATATTTCAAAGGTGGGGAACTCAAAGTGCTGCGAAGTCACTTTGAGGAAGGCAGGTGGGAAGTGTTTGTCTTTGGCGTTTCTCCGCAACATGCTGTCTGTTTTTTTTTCTTTTTGTCTTTGATTCTCAGCTTAGGAGTGTCACCGATACAAAGACGCACACGGAAACACGTGCGCATGTCTGCAGTAATGCACCGCAAAACACACACATGCCTGCTGAAGTTGGGGACTGTCTCAGACGGTGATAAAGGCTGATGAAGGATCCAACCTTCTCAATAAACAATAACGGCTATGATGTCACAAGACTCATGACACAGTACAATATGGCCCAATACAGTGACAGATTCAAGATTTGTGACAAAATAAACTAAAGGAAGTTTTTTTACTAGTTTATTGAGATGGGGGAAAAAAAGGTTAAATGTAAAAATAATAATTAAAAGTAATATTTTCCAGTACAGGCCTAATAGCAAGGATATTCATGGGGAACAAAACATGTCCATGTATAGAAGAACCTTGTATAAAATTCCATATAATGAATGCAGTGCTGAATAAATATGGATCACTTTGAAGGGTAAACTTTGTACAATTTGGCAGACAGACAGTCAGGATTCTTTTAGTTCATTTTGTACTTAAAAGGTACCGTGTGTAACATTTAGAAGAGTTCAGTGGCAGAAATGAAATTACAACCCCAAGGTATGCTTGTACATATTCTTTCCCAAAGAGAAAAGAATAAGAATGAGTGTGTGTAAAGCAGTGTCGTCCCACAGGAAGATGAAAAAATTTAAAAAAAAAAAGTATCAAAAGTCACAATGTGTTTCAAAACTAGGTCTCAAATCATGTAAAAATTCAGCACCATTTACTATTGTGAAACAATAGGGGACTGAACACACACACACACGCTGAAGCGCCTCCATTAAATGCCATTCACTTAACTACCCAAACCTTAACATAACCACAATCCAAATCTTAGCCGTAAACTTAACAAGTTCCTCAGAAATAAGGTTCTGCCTTAGGACCAGGTTTTGGTCTCCAGTGTTTATGTAACAAATACAAGAACAAAGACACTTTTGTGTGGACGAAAGCAGGTGAAAGTCACTTTTCATCTGCGTTTGTACAGAACATTCATGTAAAGTCCTCTGGTGTCAAACGTCTTGTTCCACAAATATGTAGAGAAGTGACATTTTCTCCTTTTTGGTCCAGTACATGTTTAGGAGTATTTAGTAAAGCAGCAGGGCTTTGGTGTGTGTTTTTTGCATTGAGGTGAGACACATTTTAGGACAAAGACATCTCAGCTTGCTAACAAACTAAAGGAAGTAGTGCAGGAGCAGGTGTGGTTATTCACCAGTGAACGGGTAAACAGCTGATGAAATGCACTGAGACGCCTTAAAAATCCTTAACAGAACAGAATTATCATCATCAGTTTACATATAAGGTTGTAAAAACTATTCTAAGGTAAAATTACCTTTTTTTTTTACTTTTATTTCCATTTAAAGGCAACATTGTTCGGAACAGCCAGCGCCGAAACGTCACTTTAGCAAAGCTTGAGTAAACATTGGACTCCCTATGAAATGTCTTTTTATTGACAGTCATCGTTACTGCTTTTCAAACTAAACTGTTGCTCTTAATCAAACTCAACATGTTATGGCAAAACAAGTGACTCTGTGGAGCAGCATCTGTCGTTGGACAGAGCGGAAAAGCCACGAGTGAGCGAGCGAGCGAGCGAGCGACGCTTTCATGTGTGGAAGGGAATTAACTCTGCTGTCAACACGCTGATTTTACAGTACTGCAACAGAGAGGAAGAAAAAACATTGGACTGTGGCCATGTTAAACACACAGCTTTAGCATGAGATGGTATGGAAACAGGTCCTCCCTCGAACAAGTGTAGAAACGGTTTGATCATCTGTCCCTCTAATCTGATCTGCATCTGTGTGAGAGTCTGCACACTGACAGCTCCCATGTGTTTTGAATCAAACTCAGGTTTCAACCCGGTCTCCTACAGAAACATAGCTGTATATTTATTTTATTCTATTTATTCCTTTATTTTTTTTTTTTTTGCAACTTGGGCATGACAAGACATGAAAGATTTGCTTGAATGGAATGTTTTGTTGGTGTGTGCCGTGTCAACGACAAGGGCTTGGTGACTTTATACTTTATTTACGTGTATATAGCACCTTTCACACACAGCAATGCAACTGAAATTGCTTGATAAAATAATTACAAGGCATTACAGCTCCCCACCACAGTCACCCATCAGCCACATGATTACCAAATATTTAAAATAAAACAGAGATGAGGAAGTGAGGAAATGCCACAGAACTAATTAAAGGAAAAAAAATATATATGAATAAATGTGTACATATAACAGATAAATAAATAGACACTATTATAATGATATTGTAAAGAATATTTATCTGATAAGGCTGTAGTTAAAAGGGTATACTGATGAGATAAAGTGGACTAAAATAAAATCACTGAAAAAATTCTGCTGGATTTACATTAAAAAAAAAACAGATGGTTTCACATATTAAAGTTATGTTTACTTAAGATGATATATATTCATGTTTTACACATGAAGGTATTCTTTGAAGGTATTTTTCTTTGACGTTAAGCAAGTACTAACGTGAATTCTTTATGCTGATGCGTTTCTTTAATATTTACGATCTTCAATGATCGGTTGTACCAACATAACTTTATTCATGAACTAACTTCTGTATCTTCACTTATTTCAATACAAGGCATAATAAACATCCCTAACTGCTAAAAAGAAAAAAGAAAAATACTCTTATAGTAGTCTTATATGTACAGTACATCACATTATATTGATATATTGATATCTCAGCGGGAAAAACTGAGTCAAAACTATTTAGTTAAAAATGTCCGTTCCAATTACTTAGAACAGTATTCGCACTGCACACCGTAAATCACTGTAATTACAAATTCGGTTGTGCCATATTTTCAAATCAAGGACACAAGAAATGTACGTTACTTGACGTGTAAATGAAGAAAGTAAAATAAACAGACTGTGGCTAAGTTTGCTGAGATTCTCTGCAGCCGTCAGTGAGCGATGTCTGTAAAAGCAGCAGATCACACAGTTCATGAGCAGGTCAATAACCCACATTGTGACTTGAGGCACCCCAGTGTGTTTAAAGGCTGTTTTGAGTTTTAACCCGAGTAACTGTTGCTATTTTGAGAATGTGGATGCTGCACAGAAAAGAAGCATGTTCTTTTATTATCCATAACCAGGTCCTTTTTTTGGTGCTTGAAACTTAACACATTATAATCAGTGTGGGCCCTTTTGACAGGTCACAGGAAAATCAAAAGATATTCTTTTTTTGATGGTTTGAGTTCCATTTAGCTTGGTTAGTTTCAGGGTGCGTACTGTTCAGACTTACATGGATGGAACAGTAGCATAGATAATGTGATCAGTAACACCCGTGCTTCTCCATCTGAAACTAATACAATTACTTCACCGTCGTATTATCATTACTATCAGTGCACACTAATCAGCAGATCAGCAAAAGCATCGATGTAAATATGCTGGAATTAGCACAATTGCCGTAATCCCGAGGCAGGTAGCATTAAAGAAAAATGTCGCCCAGGACGTCACATGAATAACTCACTCATTACCATGACCTCAAAATGTCACTGCAAAGTTATCTTAGCTGAGGTAAAAGGCCACACTGTGAGGAAGTGTTTGAATATTACCATTCAAAAACGTTTACATTTTATTTATCATGATTTTAATGACAAACGTCCCATCACCCCAGTCCTGACTTCCGGTTCATTTTACATATGATTTTTTTATGATTTTACAGCCTTTACCAAATCAAATATGCAGATAACTGAAAACAATATTGGAGGCAGATGATCTGACAACGACTGATCACGTTTGAAGCTTGTATGGGGTTTGGCCCCCTGTTACACTTCAGAAATGTTGACCCTATGCTCTCCATCCTGAGGCAGGGCCTTCCTGACTCTTTCAAAGTCAAAACCAGAGGAGACTGAGCCTTTGCAACGACATGCCTGAGGAGATAAGGATCACAGAATCGGTGACCACATTTTTATAGACTGGTATTCTTGTGACCTCCACTTTATTTATTTTTATGTATCTGGATTTTATGTATCTGGCCCTTTATACGGACAATTTTTCATTATTTTACACCTAAACCTTTGTTATTAATTGTTGTTTTTATTTGAATCTTTTACTATTACCATTATTGTTGTACTTTTATCCCTTGTTACTGCTTGTTTCACATCTGTCGTCTTGTTTGGCTTTCATTAATTGGGTGCATAAAAAATAATTTTTTATTTTATTTTATTACATAAAATTATTATCATGCTTTTGATTGCTTTGGGCTTTTCTCATATCTTGTTTACAGTAAAGCGCGCGTCTGTGATTTGCAGAAAGTGCACCACGCGGTCCTGACGACTGGGTTGCACCTTTCAGAAACAGCCAGACAGCTGTAGTTTTATGATGAAATATCATCAAAAAAAGAGACTTGTAGTAAAATGATGCCGGTGGAAGAATCACATATTTTTTGATGCAGGTGATAAAAACAAGGTCTGCTCAAGAAAATTATCCAACTTGGAAAGACTTGGAAAGAAAGATTTGACTTTTGAGAATACATAACCAAGAGCTTTGCATGTCTAGCCTGATACTTTCTGCATCAACTTCCTAGCTGTAAACATGTAGACCATAAAAGAAATAGTTCATTTTTTTTCCATTTTTAAGTCAACATTGATTGTTCTGTACATGCCAGCAGGGTGATAAGCAAAAAATATTGTTTCCCTCACCAATTTGAATATGTAACATTTTCACTGTTAGCCCATTCTGAGGGCTTTGTAAACCCCACCAAACTCCATTGAGAAAAGCAAGGATTTTCTCAGTGGCTCCCAATCATAGTTCACAGTTGTTGATCGACTGCTGCCTCCGTTAGTACGTTCCAATGCATTATTTTGTGACTTTGGTGTTCGCTGAGATAAACCTAGGAGACACAAACTTACTAAACATGAGAGCAGTCGACCAGCAGCTTGTGTGTTCCTGTGAGCTAAAAATTATTATTTTCTTTATGGACTTTGGTGTGTCGCACAGCGAGAGATTTAGAAACTGCTTCAGAAAAGGCTGTCTGATGGAAAAAAAGAAGTAGTAAACGTGTTTGACTTGTAGATTCTGCACTTTTAAGACTGTTAAGCAAGTGTTTTCTTAACCTGCGACTTGTGTGTCCGGGCCTCATTTCGTCAGGGTTCGAGGACGCGAATGCAGACTGAAATCAACTGAAAGGTCTTTAAAAAATATCAAAAGTGAGAGGGAAAGACGAACAAAAAACTCACTCAATACACTAGGGAGGCAGGGATAATCAGACACAGGTGAATCAATAGGGAGGACAGAACAGGAAGTCAAACTTAACATGGTACACACACTAGGAAGAAGTACAAAACAAAACAGGGAACCAGAACTAAAAACCCAAGGTAAAGAAAACAGAACACAAAAAGTCCAAACAGAATAAACTGACTGTTGATTTATTTACACCAAGCATATTTCTTATCATTTTCTCTTCTGCTACTCTTGTCTCTGTTTGTGCGGTTCCAAAACAAACAGAGCAGAAACACAGTAAAACCCTCCATTACAAAAAAACGTGCAAACCATCTGTTGTTTGAAAGATACTCGCTGGTAAAATGTGAGTTTGGACTTTGCGGAGGGAGAGGCATGCAGAACAGCCAAAGCCCTCATTAAAACAGTATTACACTTTTTGTCATATTGACTCCACACACAGCAAAAACAAGAGAAAAATGGAAGGGAATTACATTTTTTTTACAGCCAGTTATGTATTTGCCTTTATTGAGACTGTGTGTGATGAGACCTCTGCGGCTGCAGCGAGGAGTAAAGCCCTAAACTGTGCCATCAAAAGACAGCTGACAGTTATTCAATAAGAGGACAGCGAGGGGTGTTAAAGATTTTACTGGGAAAGGATTTTCACTGAAGGCAGGGCACATAAATCTAGACAAAGAGGATGCTGGGCCTGTTCGGATGACACAAATCGCCGCCTCGTTAGGATCAATAAAGTAAAACACAATGCTGCAAAAGCACAAGTGCAAACTGTGAGGCTCCCGAGGATTCAATAGCCCCAAAGAATGCGTGGGAATGGGGAGCTCAGGTTAGGAGGAGAGCTTCAATCCCACCAACTCTGCCATGAAATAGAAAGGGAGGGAGCAATTGACCCATGAACCAGGCTGAAAGAGAAATCACTTGTTCCCGTAATGACTGCCTTCCACATCGGCGGAGAGCCGGCGGATATACAGGCTCACTGTTGGACAACTGCGCTGAGAGGGAGGATGAGAGGATGAGAATGGGGAGGTTTGTCCAGCTCCTGCTGGTCTCCAGCTGGTGTGTAGAATGATGATCAGCCTCAACACACACACACACACGCGCGCGCGCACACACACTTCCCTATCCAAACAAGTGCAATCAGATCAACACAAACACGGCTGCATCTTGTAAAAACCAAATCTGAGACAAATTAGCCGGCCCATTAGACAGCGGAGGTGAGTTTTCTTGAACGAATCCAGAAGGTGATGATGAATTGCGAGGGTTTAATCAGCTCTTGTTTATTTACAGGGAGCAGAGCTGCACATTTGCATTCCCTCCCCTCCAAGTACAGGAAGACTGAAGTGGGTGCTCATGTACTCTGTGCTAGAGGAGCTTATCCGGCTCTTTGGGGAGCATCTGTGCGCTGCTGTGTTCCAAAATAAATTCCTCACTCCACCCGCTGTGAGTCATCTCACTCTCCAGACCTGCGCAGTGATTGTGCAGGTGGAGTGGAAACAACCACAACTTTGTTTGTTTCTATAACATATTGATATTTCCGGATTTTAGTAATTTACCGTTAAATTACAAGAGCAATATTTACACGAAACTGCTCTAATGCTGAAATACCATGTTCATATCCTTAAGTATAATATGTACATTTGACTGTTCTATAATGTGTGTTTTAAAGAAAGGCCTAGCACAACAAGGACAGAAAATTAACCCTGGCCTCTCTACATCAGTTTCATATTACTTTATCGGACACTGTGCATGTGCTTATTTAACCTCTTTATATGTTTATAGACAAACTAAACCTGAATTCAGTAAACCTCCACTACATCAAACTGCTCAGCAACTGTTGTAAACACACTTGTACATATTTGTTTTTGAAAACAAAATAAAAAGTGAAACATAAGCCCACATTCTGAGAAAAAAAAAATGAAAACTGAAAGATTTCAGATTTCTTTCAGAATTGCAACTTTTCAGAATTTTGACTTTTTTTCCCCCACAGAAACGACTTTAATTTCAGAATTCTGATTTCTCAAAATAAGCTCATGCTTTCGGAAACTGTCCTGTTTAGACCTACTGTAAGGGACGTGAGTGTATAGCCGCAGGAATTAACCAGTCAGTCACTTCTAGAACTTGCTCATATCTTAGGCCACATCTACGCAGAAACCCCCTGAAATGACTCAAAATGCTGTAGTACATATGCCAACATGGAGAAGAAGACGCGATGCACATTACAGATATAATAACAGAAACGGGGACAGAATGAACCGAGCCAGGGGAAAGAAAGGGAAATAAAGAAAGAAAATAAAAGTTATCACAAAACGTTTTTATTACCATAAAAAAACCACCCTGGTTTTCCTAAAACAGTGTATTCAAAGTCTACATGGAAACATGGGGCCAGCCTTTGGAGATTTTCCCACTTTTGGGAGGCATTTCCAAAAAATACCATTTCATGTCCCCTAAAACGATGTTGCTGTGTGGAGAGAGAGCCTCTCCGACAAAGAAAGTATGTGTATTCACTCAAACCCTCTCTTTAGGTTAGTGCTCACTGATGACAATTCCCCACTGACTCTTTAAACACTTGAATTCCTTCCACAGAGAATGTGTTCACTCTTGGCTTTAAAAGACAGTCTGTACGCTGTGGCCACTGAGTGCATCTCACATCACTGGAACTGCATGCAAATGCATACAGACGTCATCTGCATTGATTAATTAAAGGAACCCCTGCTCTGACTTTCGTTGTTTCTAGTTAGGGGCCTACAGGCCCCAACAAACAACTGCAGATTATATTTCAAAAAGTAGCATTTCATTGCCTCCAAAATGATAATTCTTAAGTTACTTCAGTGAATTCTCCTGAACTTGTTTTCATGTGTATGGCTCCTTAGTACCAACACTGAACGGTATGTGCTCCTGATAAGCAGCATTAACCCCCCCCCCATGACCCCAGCCTTCGACCCCCAACGTAAAGCGTCTCCCACCCCACTCCTCCAGTCATGTCTTCATTTTGTGTCCTCTATTCTCTAATTCAGATCTTTCTCCTCAAACAACCCCAAATCCATCCTGCCTGTCTTTCGCATGCACCCCCCCCCACACCAGTCTATCAGCTGGGGATGGGTGGGGGGGGGGGGAGAAAATGTGCCCCCCCTAAGTGACAACCTCCGAAATGGCTCCATGATAGTCGGATATCTCTCTTGCCCAAAAACCCGGCTCCTGCTCACACTCGGCGCAGCGTAGGTCGTCTGTCTTCCTCAAATCTTTCTAATGGTATCTTTCCCGGCCTTTTTTGTGCTACTCCAGTAGATGTCTGGGGGGGGGGGGCCAGAGTGGTGTCCGCGGGGGGGGGGGGGGGGGGGGGGGGGGGGGGGGAGCTGAGATACTGATGGCCCCGGGATATTTTTAGAACTGCAGCAATAGAAATATAGCAGGAAGGCACAAGGTTGGTTACTGACAAATGCACAAGAATGGCTGCAAAAATGTTTATGGTCTCGGACTTGTAGAAAAGTCACAACAGATAAGGGAGGAATCAGTCACAAAGCCACACTTCCTGCACTCTAGTAAAAGCCCATGAATTTTCAAAAAGATTTGAAAAATATATATATATATTTATAGCTCTCCTGGGAGGAGAAATAATTCATAGCAAAGGCAGTGAAATGGACTAACCATGTAGTGTAAATAAGTCCACGTATGCTCCTCTTTTGAAGAACTCGAACGTTAGCACTAAAGGCAGCATGTGTGACATGATAATGCCTTGCTGGTGCAGCCTGTATCAATTATCGCAACTGAAGCTAATGACATCTTTTAATTTTTCCATAATTATAACCCAGATTGCATTGAACGCGGCCTAGCGGAGCAGGAGGCGGCGGCAGATCCCCGCAGCTATTCACCAGTGTCCCTGACAAAGACATCAGCATCTGACAGTCTAACAAAGAGCGAAGGAGAGGAGAAAAGAATATATCAGCATGTGCAAATATTGACCGAGTAACACGATTGCAAATTAGTGACAAAAATCTGAGACTGAATGACAGCCTCTAATCTGCTCATGTGGGTAACACCCCCTGTATTAAAATCATCTGAGTAGAAAAGAAAAGCGCAGTACTCAAAACATACATGTGTCATGTGGAAAGCCTACATCCTGAATTATAGGCTGTTATTTTTGTACATTTCACAGCTGTATACTCACATTTATGCTTAAAGTTCTGACATAAAATAATTCAGGTTTCTTGATAATAGTTATTATTATTGATAATGTCATTTCTGCCTCTTTCCCCATAAAATGAAATTTAATGATGCTGAAAATTGCATTAAATATGCTGGGTTCCATTAGGAGTCTGAATTTCCAAGATCACAGGGCATTCCTGAAGAGGAAATGACCTCTGACCTCGGATTTTGAACTCTGAAACTCAGAGTGACCTCCCATACCCCATATATTTGCCTGAACCCAGGTAGATATTCATGCTCAAGGCAACTTTGTACACCAAATTCTCATCTGTGTAGGTGTTTTCAAAAGTCTGCTAACGAGTTTGTATTTGGCTTTGAACTGAGTGAGAAGAGCAACTTTCCAAAGTTGATCTGTCATCTGCTGTACAGTCAGTGTCAGAGCCTCACTGTGAAATACTTAAAATGATAAGCACGTTGTTAAAACTTGTTTCAAAAGGCTGAGCTCAGACTTGCAGCCCTTAAAAAGCTGAAACGTCATACATTTGTGGGTCCACTCTGACACCCACACTGATCCACGGAGCTATAATTTTGCTCAATCTGACACACCACCTACCATTACCATGCCACAGTGAATGGTGTTCTCACATGGGCATTGCATACCTGAGGAAAAAAGGTCTTTGTAACTTACATTTGACAATTATTAAATTTAACAGGCTCTGTAATACACTGTCTAAAGTGTATCTAACTGCATTCCGATCAGTATCAGCTAGGATTTTCTCAAAAGGAGCAGCCTAACCAAAGACCTGAGGGCAGCGGACATGTTTTCTTTAAAAGCAGATTTATGACTCACCTCTTTAACCTGGCTTTTAAGTGAGCTGCTTTTATTTCCTTTATTTGAACCTTTGACTTCATGTTATGATGTGAAACATTTTGTTGCGCCCACCTTTCAGTCTGCGTGTAACTGAATTCGATATGGCTTAATAGCAATTTATCCACTGTAATGTTTTGTTTTATAATTGCAGCTTGCTGACAATCAAATTTCAGTGTATTCACATTTCGTACTTTCATAATTTCTTCAGGTATCTGTTCCTGCATTTTTGTGATTAAATGGTCTGTATTTATATAGTGCTTTTCTTGATGACCACTCAAAGCTGCTTTACACCGTTTTTGCCATTCACCCATTCATGCCCATTCACACACTGCCGGCACAGCTGTCAGGAGCGACGTGGGGTTAAGGGACACATTGGCATGTAGGCTAGCGTAGGCGGGAAATCAAACCCACAGCCTTTGAGTTGAAAGCCTTGCTCTACCACTGAGCTACTGTCGCCACTAAATAAGTGGTATATAACTGATTTCAAAGGTGGTTCGATATACCCAGTCTCTATCATGTTTATATCCAGGCACACATTCACACAAATTAGGTCTAAGGTTGCATTCCTGTCATCCTGTCATCCCGTCACCGTGACCCCGAGTGGCCCAACCAAAGGTGAAGACGCAGAGGCAGCAGATGATACAAGCCCCCACTGTGGGTATTTATTTACAACTGTCCTGTAATCATCGGTGCACGCATACATCAGGACATCACATCAAGTGTCCTTTGAATTAAAGATCACCCCTATATAATGTTCTTCTTTGGATGACACAAAGAACCGGGTTGCATTACAGTGCCCTATTTCGCAAACCCTGGCCCACCTACACAAATAACTACAAAAACAAGAATAGATGATATTATCACTGATATTTTATCCTAACCCTTCCACCCCTGCACTGTCCTAACGAGTTGCTTGTGTGCACCATATAATTCAATAAAGATTTTAAACACAAATGGAACCCTGCTCATCCTTAGGTCTTGCTTGACGTTCCATTACAAGTACAAAGACACAATGTGTAAAAATAGCTTTGCTCCTAAACTCCAGCGTCACGGAGACTGAGAGAAGCTCCATTACAGTTTCATTTACAGTCAAACTTGGAGTTCAGTGCCATTGTGAGCAACACCAGTCGATGGCAATGTGTAGCACAGCAACATGTCTATGGAGGAACTAAAATATCAAATGAATCGGTCAGTCACATTTAGCCCTTTAACACAAAGTGTATTGCTAGGGACACGTTTGCTAAGGTTTGTGCTATGGGAAAAATTCCAATGCTTTCTGAAAGTTGCACTTTAAACAGTAACTTCACTTCAGCGACTTTAGGTCAAATTCATCAGATGGTATGCAAGAGTCTTGGATTTCTTTCAAAGATTACATACACTCGTAGCTGCTTGTGCATATATATATTGATTCAAAGAGATTTATCTACCCATCTCTGTAGTTCACACATCAAACTTTGCCACGTCATCTAGTGAAAGTGTGTTTCTTTATATTAACCAAGGTAAATTATTGGTCATAAAAGACTGTATGAGCAAATCCTTGAGAGTGCTCGGCCGAACTCTGCTGTTTTCCTCCCTCAAGAGCACAAATCTTCATTTAAATGAGAGTCTTTGTTGTTTGTTTGAATAAATTTTCTATTAAATGCACTATGAGTCGCACAGATTATTTTATTCAAGCAGCTAAATGCAAAGGTCCCGCCATTCAATTCAAACATCTGCTCGCACTGCAGATTATAATACAGTATATACTCAGTCCCAATCTCCTCTCCTCATGCCTGACTTAAGACTTTGTGGTATGTGAAAGAAAAGAATGTGAAGCGATATTTGAAAATGTTGCGTGTGCGTATATGTACCCACTTTTCCTGCTGCTCTGCTTTTGGCTGAAACCCGAACGCTGGAGCGCGGCGTCCTTCACTCACTGGAATGTTTACTCGGCCATGAAGAGGGCAAAATGTCAGCCTCACTGGGGGAAGTTCCAAGAATAATTCTGAGGACATGGTGGGATTTCAGGTTTGGAAAAGTTGAAAGCAAAGAAAGGGTCAGGGGTCATTGAAGGATGAATAGTCAATTAAAGGAGAATTACGAGTGTTACACTTATTTGCAAACGATATAAGTTCCCTGATTGAATCTGGCAGCCCGAGTGGACCTTGTACTGAGGCTGCACGCAGCTGCACTTCACGTATGAGTAATTGATATGAACGTGGCTGCTTTACAATAAGCAATAGATACAGGTGCAGGGATGAAATGGCACATTTTTAATTGAATGTTGCGTCTGTGGCTGAGCACGCTGGCTCTTTCAATACCTCGCAGATGACTTATGATGAGCGCTTTTCAATAGTTTCGGTTTGCACGTTGAAATTGCTTCCATTGTTATGCGTTCTCACTCTGCTCCAAGCTTTTTGCCTCTCCAGCCTATCAAGTTAAATATTAATTGCGTGCCACAAGAGGATCAGCTATCAGGCTGAAATCAAACACTCTGTTTAGCCCCTTTGGTGACAAAAGTAAAAAAAAAAAAAAAGAAAAGTTTTACCTTTTCTCTGAGTCTTTTGTTTTCCTCCAACTGTTTTAACATTGCTTTATGTGAGGAGCGCATTTGTGTGGGACAACAGAAGCAGGTTTTGTCCCTGGGCTGAGTTTGAGTCTCAAAAGCTCTGAGATAAATGGCCACCGCAACACCACAGGATCCCATGGGTATTCTGTCTATTCTTTTTTATTTGCCCAGCCTGGAAGAGCAAAGATTCAGAGCCAAGCCAAGTAAGAAAGCTGGGAAATATATCCACCATGTATACACAGAGTAATGTATATTACATCACAGTTGCACAAAAACGTTTGTGTGTGTGTTTGTGTATAATGCTCTCACTTTCAGCCTGTGTGGGAGATTGCAAGGTCAAAGGAGTCAGAGAGCGTGTGATATCACCTGGATGAAATGTGCCTAATGAAATCAGCCTGGGGGGCACAAGGTGGACTCATACGCATGTAAACACTGTATATCTGAAGAAACATTCTCTCTCTGATGAACAGAATGTTTTCCATTATGCACAAACGGGACAATGTGTCATTTGAAGTTCATATGAATTAGTTACAGTTAGTTGTCATGATTAAAAGAAACCAATACAGACTCTAGGTATCAAAGTGGATGCTCACAAGTCTCCTGTGTTAAAGCGAAGCTCGGTAAGTTTGGCTTGATGTTCCGTCACTGTGGCAAACACGCCAGATGATGTCTGATACCCTGCAACTGTTTTTGAAGCTGCATTCCATTAAATGCTTTCAAATCTGCATTGAAGAACACATCTGACAGCTATCACTGATCACTCTTTGAGCGTTTGTTCAGAGTCCCGGTTCTCTCAAATGTCTTTCATACAAAAACTATCCCTTTTTTTAAACCTGAGTAACCAGCTACAAAAAAAAGGCAAATGAAGGCTGTCCATATGAAGATGAGTGAATGTGAATCTGCTTTAGGTTTTTATCTTATTGGCATTTTATTCACACAGAAACTGTGTTTTGGGAGCCCTGAAATGGGCCCCAGAGTGGAAAAATCTCAAAATGGCACCCAAAGCCAGTCACCCTGGCTTTCTTCATTCTGTTTATGTGCTCAACATCTTCTTCTCTGGTTTTGGTGTACCAGTGCAACAGCACCATGTAGAGGCCTGGCATATGTACAGCTTACAGTTGTTTTGGGGCGGCTGTGTGGATGGAGACATTTCCTGAAACAATGCCATGTTTAAGGAAAACTTTTTCAAAACAACAAAGATGGTTTACATTACAATTCATTTCCATGTGGACAGGGCCTAAGACCAATACCTTTTAATGTGCGTGAAATGTGACGTTAGCACTGGAGTGCTACAGTTACGGTTTTTTATCATCCATTTATGTCAAAAGTCACTTTGGTTTTTGCCAGGTTTTTCTTGCCATGGTCTATTTGTGTACCAGTTTCTTCCATTATTTCCAGGCCAAAGCTCAGGGATAACTGGGGAACATGTGCAGAGCACCTATGGGCCAGTTGAATTTGTAAACAAAATAGTAATTTAACCCCCAACCACATTACTATCTTGGTGTGTTAGTCTGACTTTGAGAAATCTGTCTTAGAACTATTCCAGATAGACTAACCTGTTCACATGTAATCCAAGAGACTGTGGTGTTCAGAAACAATGTTTAATAGCAGCAAAAACCTATAGTACTTATGACACCTTTAAATCAGGATGAGCTTTAAACAGTGGTGGATGTCCCCATATCTTAGTACAACATTTTTACTGCTACAAACACGATGGAAATAAAATTAGTATTTATAATCTTTTCTCCTTTGAAGAGAGATTGCTCAGCATCAGCTGTCATCTACCCTGTAAAAAAAAAAAAAAAAAATTGGCCCAAGGTCAATAGGCAAACAGGCAGATAATTTCAAGGCAATTGACTGTTAAGCATGTTAGATACAGTGTGATGTGTTAATTTATTGATCCCTGTGGGAAAACTCTCCCTTCCCTTTCCTTCTACAAGGAGGTCAGGGTCGCCTTCAGTGCACCACAGTCTGAGAGCACTACAAGGGAAGCAGAACGTTTGTATGCTTTGAACGCATACGTGTAATGAGCAGAATGTGCCTCCACTGAATTTGGTGAATGGAGATGGACTGTGTGTCGTGAAAAGGCTCCTCTGGCCACAGGCTAATTGAATGCAATGGTAGAGTTAGCAGTGCACTGTTTAATGAGCCGGCTCTCTGGGAGGTGATAAAAGGGATAGAAAAGAGTTGAAAGGAAGGTGGTTCAAACAAACAAATGCAAAAATTAAGAATAAGAATGAGCTCATGGACCTGTATGACATGATACACCAAGATTCTTCTTTTGTTTGATCTTTTTATTGCTTTTGTGGCCAAAGCAATGGCCAAATGGAAAGGAAACTGGGCTCGTAATCGGAGCGTTACAATCCCCGCCAGGTTAAAAAGGCTGGGGTACCTATGAGCAAGGTGCACTACATCCCATGTGCGGCTCTGTGGCTGCCCATTGCACCGAAATCTAGAGAGGTTCTAAGTAGAGAATAGGTTAAATGCAGAGAGGAATTTCCCTAACAAAGGAAAATTGACTCCCTACGTTATAAGGGTCACTAAATGGCAGACTCTGGTCCAGATCTAGACCTAGACAGCATTCAATCCAGATTGGGATCTACTGTATTTCCATAAATCATAGTTAGCCTCCACTTTTTGACAAAGCATTTGCATTTTAACTGGCAAAGCTTTGTCAGCCTTTTTCCACACTAGAGGTCCAGGTAAATGCAGAGTAATTACCATGTGATGACACTCAGCCAGTTACATCACTGAATTGGGGCCACAGTGAATATTGGGTATCGACGTATAAATATACAAGAGCGCTAATCCCAAAACAAAGCAGAGTACTCATGCTTCACAGCAACAAAATCAGAGAAAATGATCCTTCATCACAGCTTCAACGTCGCATACTCCCACGTCACAATCACACATTCCAGCAAGAGATGAGGAAGGAGGGAAAAAAAGACTGATAATCAGAGAAAGGTAACATGACATGGTGAGAATCACAACCTAACCTAACACGACAGCGCGTATTGGTGTGTGGTGTGAAAGCATGTTGGGCAAAAATGTAAAGCCATACTTTTTTTGAGACCCACTATGTCATTTATAAAACCTTTATTCTGTTTGACTAAGTTAGGAGCACAGTCATTGAAAGTTAAGTTGCCCTTAAGTTTCCCCTTGATTGCCAAAGGGGAAGTTACGAATCTAAAGTAAATATCTTAGGCATTCTCCAGAGCAGAATGAGAGAAAATGTATCAGAAAGTTGAAGATGTAATGCTTCAGGCCTGGAATGATGTCCGCTCTGGCTGTTTTCATACTTCTTAAAAGCATCCAGGAGTATTGTGGGAGTATTTATGAAGGTTTGTGTGATATATTGCTCCGTCATCAGGGATGTAAAGTGCTCAGCGAACTCTGAAAGGTTGAAATCGGCACTGGTGCTGCTGATTTTTCTGAAGCATTTCCTGCCAACATGGCTGCAGGAGCAAACCGAGTCACATGGTGTCTGAGCAGGGCCATAGAAACATCATGTTAACAAATTGAGTTAGTCAATGCTGGGGGAAAAGGCCCTTAAGTTTCCCCTTGATTGCCAAAGGGGAAGTTACGAATCTAAAGTAAATATCTTAGGCATTCTCCAGAGCAGAATGAGAGAAAATGTATCAGAAAGTTGAAGATGTAATGCTTCAGGCCTGGAATGATGTCCGCTCTGGCTGTTTTCATACTTCTTAAAAGCATCCAGGAGTATTGTGGGAGTATTTATGAAGGTTTGTGTGATATATTGCTCCGTCATCAGGGATTTAAAGTGCTCAGCGAACTCTGAAAGGTTGAAATCGGCACTGGTGCTGCTGATTTTTTCTGAAGCATTTCCTGCCAACATGGCTGCAGGAGCAAACCGAGTCACATGGTGTCTGAACAGGGCCATAGAAACATCATGTTAACAAATTGAGTTAGTCAATGCTGGGGGAAAAGAGCGTTGTTATCTTCTGAACACCTAGCAACGACGGTACCGTTGCCTTAAATAATGCAATACCCCATATTGTTTGAAATTGACTATTTATATCAAGCACTATAAATTATTCTGATTCTGATCTTTAAGTTGGAAAACTATGCATAAACTCCTCACAGAATAGTTACATCAGCCAAGTTTCAGTTTCAAGAGGTAGATAGTTGCACTTTCACTTTGGGTAGCAGGCACAGATATTCCTGGGGATAAATTCTCCTATAGCTCCTTCTTAATATTATAATACATACACCAACCTGACAGAAAGCAGTACTCAGCCACTTATTCTCTATATTATTTCCATGCATAAACATACCTTGCTTCCCTACATAGCACAATTAGACGTATACACTATGTGGGCAGCCATGATTTGCTGAGGGCTCTGCTGCTATAGTCACTATGTCCCTCACTGCAGTGAAGTGTAATTTAACTCACAGTGTCATCCCACTGTCACAGACTGACACATGTGGGCATGTGGACATAAAAGGAATATATATGTATATTTTTAAGTGGGGAGTTTAAGGTATTGCATGAATAAACAGCGTGTTACATAGATTAGACAATGTTTAGCTTGCTGGCTGTTTGAAGAGGGAGAAATGAGAATCAGAACATGATTTACTGTTGTTTTGATAAGAATGGGGACAGCAGAGACTGCCATACGGTAAACTATTAAAATCTTTACTCTTTGTATTCTGAATACAGCCCATTGAACGGGCATAGGAATATGTTGAGAAAATGAATACTTGTGTCAAAGGAAAGAGCTGGCTGACATTTTGGGGTAAATCTGTTAAGAAAATCAGGCAAATTGTGACACCAACTGTGCTGCAAAAAGAGCCAAGGTAGAAATATGGCAGATATCCTTGAGTTGATTCCAAATGTCTTGGTTTGAAAAAGAGAAACTGCCACTGGAGCAAGCAAAGTTTGCCTGGCAAGAATACTAACAGCGAGTTTGTAAATCTGCAGCCATTTTCACAATGGAACACAATTAAAACAAGGAAAAAAAAAACAATTAAAACAAGGAAAAAAAAACTGACAAAACTGGACAAAATTAAAGTGAAATTCTGTCATGTAATAAATAAATGAACGTATTCACTAGAATTTTTTATATTCACACAAACAACAATCATTGACTGTGTATTTAACACATCCTTAACACGCAGCAGGAGCAGTTGGGATTTCATGCAAACCATTGTTTTAGTTTGTGATTAAAGCTTAAACTAAACTGTAAATCTTATTAAAACAAAGTTTGATATTTTTACTTGTCATAAGATTATTTATCCAGTGCAAAACTTGCTTCCTGAGATTGTTTCCTCTTTTAAAAGGCAAAAAAAAAAAGAATAATTTACTCATCCTCCACTGCTTTATCCTTCACATGAGCTGACATATAGGGTGAAAGTTGGGGTACACCCTGGAAAGGTCAGAGATGAGTCGATCATTCATTCTCATGTTTAAATCTACGGTCAATTTATGGTCGATGTATGCATAAGTGCTCCATACAAAACTTCTTCAGATGTTCGAACTATCCCTTTAAATCCATTTGCTCTCACACTATGCTTGTTACAGCATCATTCAGTAGTTGGGCAAACGATTAGCATCCATTTGCAGTTTGGACTGCAGTGCTAGTTTAACTAGGCACCTCTTTCCCGCTGAGTATTTAGCAACAGTTTGAGACAAAACTGGCAGCCAAAACTGATCTGTATTCTTTATGTTTGCATCTCAGGGGTTAGGAGCAGAGTAAACATATGCTTCCTCAGTCAGAGGTTGACATGTGGAGGCAGGTACATGTAAGTGGGGGGGGGGCAGTGAGACGGGAGAGGAGTGGCTGACATCACTCCGCCGCACATCAAAAGTACTGGGTGAGAAACGGAGAGTTCCATGTTTCCTGCAGCCGCGGACATGCCCACGCTCCCCAACCCCCCCGCCGTCCAGCCACACTCAATCACAGAGCAACTCCTGAGAAAGCGGACAGGAAGTTAGTGGAGCATGAACGACACAGACATTTCCTCCCCCCCCCCAAATCCTATGGTGAGAAGCTGAGAGTTCAGGCTTTGGTATGCTCCGCGCGTCCCCTGGATGCTAGATGGACATCCACTCTCTGACACGCCGCCGCACAGTTTCATCCTCTGAATGTACAAGCACCAGACATCCAGTGAGATGTAGCCTTCCAGAGATCAGCGCGACAACAAACACACTCAAGACACTCACTGACTCTGATGATGTGCATGGTCAATAAATCAGATCAGGCAATCTGGAGCTCAATCAGCCTCGGATCAATATAATCCTCCAGTGTGTCTTTGCACTGTGGCTTTCAGTTTCAGTTTTCCCGGAGTCTCTTTCTCTCTAGGTGCTCATCTATTTTTTTCTATTATTCAATGACACAGCACACACACAGACACACACACACACTAACCTGAAGAGCTGCTCACACTTCAGGACTCTATACTCAAAAGTACAAATGCTACAAATAGGGCTGTGGCAAGACAGTACAAAAGCCAATCAAAATAGGACATTTTTTTAACTCTTTTGCAGGGACCCCAATGTTTCGCACATATTTCATTATGTCTGGCGTGTGTGCATGTGTTTGTGGATGCAGTCTGGTCTCCCAAGAAAACGCTGCATAAGTGCGGTACATTCTGCATGTTTGAATTTCATGTTTTGCGAAATTGTTTTATAATGTCAGCATATTTAATTGACAAAGTTCTACAGTGATTTCGGCATGAACTTGTCGCTCACAGATGGGGGACAGTGGTGGTGTTGGTAACGGTAGTGAGCAACACTGGCAGTGTAGCAGAGTGTAAGTCGCAAACAAGTAATCAAATGTTAACGGCATCCTTAAAAGTTGCAACCTTATGGCACGTTACGTGGGTCACACACATGTTCTCCCTATGTGCACATGGGTTCACTCTAGGGTACTCTAGCTTCCTCCAACAGTCCCAAAACATACCAGGTAAGTTAACTGGACCCTCTAAAATCGTATGACTGCAGGTGAGAATGTAAGAGTGAATGGTAAGCGACTTTTGTTAAGTGGTCTGGAATCAAGTGGAGCCAGGAATCAAACTTACAAACTTCAAGTTGAAAGAGGACCTGCTCTACCACTGAACCACTGTTGGCCCACCATGTGCCCTCTCTCATGGTGGGCCAAAAACCAAAACACCGGCGATAAACAGTACATTATGATCTCTTATGTTAATGCAAACATTTGGGTTCATAGTAAAATGCATAGAGAACATGGCAAACTTGGCAACCCGGCTACTAGCAATCCAAATGGCTAAAACAAATAGCCATTTTGTTCTACTACTACTTTTGAAATTGTGAAAAGAAAAAAAAAAAAAAAAAAAACGTGCAGCTATTAAAGTAAACTTTATTCTAAACCTTTTCTAATTAGCATCAGGGAAATTCCATTACATGGATTGTGTTTTCCTTATACTGAGTAATAATGACAGTTCAAAATTGTTCTCAATGGGTGTTTTTCAAGAAAGTGACAAACCCGAGGCTCATGGGAATCTCTCAGCTCTGAATGAATTTTGAGTGAATTGACAAATGGATACTTCCTGGAGACATGTTGCTATTGTACCTCAATTTATTTTGGGTTTCATTTACTTGAAAAGATAATTCTGGCAATATTTCATAATACTTCTTATTGTGGGCCAAACCAAAACAACAACGAATGTATCCCACTAATAAGGATTGTCTGCGTTCCCAAAACCTGATCCAGCCTATTTGTCTGTAACAAAACTGTTCCTTTGTTGTCACTAAAAAGATTGAAGACACATGGATGCGCCGCACGTCTGTGACATGTCTGCACAACGTTGACCAAGTTTAGGAGACAAATAAACAAAACAGCAAGAGTACATTCCCAGGCCTTTTTTCACAGAGACTGTGACAGGGACCAGTGCTGGAGCAGTTTCAAAGCAAAATGCACTGACCGTATATTTCATAATGACTAAACAGATCATAACACTGTGGTTCATCCAAGTGCTTTCAATCCAGTTGTCAACACTGGACCTCTATTGCACAGATAAACAGATCAGGTTTTAGATACAGTAACAGTATTTGTTTGGTAGGATACATCCATTTTCGATTCAAACTTCATGGAACGTACTGACACCAGAAAAGTTCAGTAACAGGAGGAAAAACTGATTTTGGCCACTAAACAAAAGGCTCGGATAAAAAAGTCTACTTTTGCTTAAGCTAACAGTGTCTGGAGAATATGTTTCCCACTTTTTCCACACCAAAGTCCATCGAGAAAATCTGCACTTTTAGCTCATGGGAACACAGAAGCAGCTGGTCTACTGCTGCCTCATTCGGTAAATTTGTATCACTCACGGTAAATCCGACCACAGGTTTTCAAACACTGGAGTTCCAAGATAAAACATTTGCAGTTACTCATGGAGGCAGCAGTGAATCAGCAACTCCCGTGTGTCCTAAAAAATTAGTGATTTTCTCAATGAACTTTGGAGCAGTAGGTGAGGGGTTTACAAACTTGTGTGAGAAAACATATTCTTTAGATATTGCAGACTTAAGCAGGTGAAGATTTTATGAGGTGAGCCTTTTGCTAAGTAACCAAATTAGATTTTTCTGCAGCTGCTTGTGGCAGCATGGTAAGAGCGAACATCCTTTTCCAAGGCTGGTAATTGATGACGGCTGCATTCGTGCTGTCAAGTCAGTGCTGACAATGTGCCAACGCCTTTTACAACCACACTTCAACTATGCCTTTATTGTAAAACGGAAATTCTGTGACTGTGTACAAAAGTAACTAAAACTACCTCAAGCATTTGCACTTAAGTCCTGAAGTTTGAGATTAAAGACAGACAAACCATAATTTCGGTTTTCTCTTTCTAGTGAGGCAAGTCAAGAACGGACTAGATCTTTTCTTTTGTACTATTGTTCTTGAAGACAATAGCGCTGATGTTCTGAGCCTGTGACTCCATATGGGTTTTCAACTCTTCATGTTAATCAGGAAACATTGTGTCTGTGGGTTGAATCACAGCACTTTCCTCCCCTCATTCTCTCATCTGCCTCCTCCTCCTCCTCCTCCTCCCCCCACGTTCTGTATCTGACTGTGTGTTTGGCCACTGCGGGCCCCTTTGCAGAGGTGACCTGCTGCCGCACGGCACACTCTCGTGCTGTCATAGAAGCCATAGAAGGCGGGTACATGGGCCAGAGGCACCGCGCTGACAAACAGAGCAGATGCCTTTACACTAACAAACAGCCCGGCGGGACTCAGGGGCAGTCTCCCTTCAGTCCCTCCATTGCTACATCATCTCAAAGTGCTGAGGCTCGTAGCTGCTGCAGCAAAGAGCTGTGCCCTTACCACTCACACGAACACGGCCAACGCACAAAGCACCCTGACAGCTCGCTCTCTTTTATTTGTCCGTGTTGAGCTGCTGCTCTGTCACCTGCAGCTTTGGAGTTTGATATGATTGTATTTTTGGTCACTGGCAAAAAAAAGAGAAGGCTATTGTGACTATGCAGCTTGTATTTATATCTACACAAAAGGACTATTGTCAGAAGCTTATCCAGACATTAAAGTTAAGCTGTTTATGCACTGTGGGCAGATATGAATGTGATCGCAACTGACTGCAGGAAAGGATATCGTGATTTTTCTGTTTTCATCTCATGCACAGTGTTGGGCTACTTACTCTACTTTATTTATTTTCACCTCACAGTAGTTGAAACCACACAGGACCTAAAGGAATAGGTCAGGTTTCTTTATTTTTAAGTATAGTTGTATGAAGGTCTGACACATAGGCCCCTTTTGCACCCGTCATTAGAACGCGCTGTCCACATCGAGATCTGATTGCCGCCCAATCACAGTCACCTCACCCTCTTCTTCTGCAAAGATTTCAAGCAGCAGACTCCAATGTCACATCCTGAGTGCCGCCATATCAACAACGAAAACAATGTTAGCCGCATGTGAAGTTGTGATACTGTATGGACTCCAATGGGGACTGCACAGTTTTGTTGCCACTTTCACGTTAGCTGTGCTCAGAGACTCATTACATCTAAACTTCTGTTCAATGTGGTCACAATGCATCTCTGACCGTACATTCCCAGCAAATTACTGGCAACTATTGTATCACTTTTACACTAAGTTTCTGTTTACTGAATATTTACAGTAAATTACTGTCCTAGATACTGTATCTCTTACTCTAAATATTATGTTAAATTACAGTAAATTGACAGCTATTTAACATTTATGAATGTGATTTTCTAAACCACAGTAATGGATGGCATAACTGTGAACACTGATGTGATGTAGCAGTATTTTCCTTTATTTTACTGTAACTTTAGTGTAGAAAAGCCATAAAGAATATTATTTTGATTAAGCAATTTCACAGCACTTATATCACACCTTATGTAGCTATATTTGTCTCTGCATAAATACTATATTTTACTGCAACCTCATAGTAGTAATGCCATACAGTTTATTATGTTGAGTTATCCAGATAGTATGAATATATATTTTAGTATATTCAGTACACTACTCTGATTTATCTCTTTTTCCCTATATAAATATTACATTTTACTTACTTATGTTTTGCTGTGATATAGCTATATTTTCTATATAACTACTATATTTACTGCAGTTGCATAGTAGCAATCCCCGTTTCTGGCAAAAATTTGTATTTTACTATAACTAGAAATGCTATAAAATATATTACTGTGATTTAGCAGCACTTCCCTGTATAAATATTATATTTTACTTATGTCATACCTTACATTGCTGTGATGATGCGATATTATTCTGTATAAATACTAGATTTTACTTCATATTTTACTTCACAATAAAACACAAAAAAATACTGTATTATTGTGAATTGTACAGTTAAAGTATGTGATTGTTTGTAAACATTTTAAAGTGTAAGTATCATTGATTATGAAGATAGCATAGGAGAAAGACATGACCCTCCTTCTTTTTACCCACTATGCCTCACAGTGTTCTTTGCTAAAGTCCTTGCTTTGCTCCACCTCATATATCCACACTTCAAGAACTCCAACTATCACATTCAGACCTGACCACCACCATATGGCCATGTCCCTCACGTTTGTGGAATGTTTGTCCCTTTATTCGTCGCACCAATCCCAACTTCAAACAAGGACACTCACATACTGCACTTGCACAACACGCCTGACGCACATAATGCTGTCAGCAATGAACCTGAAATTCCGTTTCATTGTTTGGATTTGTGGATACAGCCAAACCACAAAACTGCACCTTGGGCATCATGAATGTATCATGAAGTTACACCTATTTAAACAGAATTATTATTCCTATTATTTGACGTGTTGGGCGATGGATAAATCATGAAGAGAAACAAGCGCAGCTTGCATGCATTTTAATTAATCTTAGACTGCAGGAGGGAGGAGAAAATGACTTTTTATCTCCTGCCAAGTGGTGGACCACCTACAGCAGCGGAGCAACATCTTCACTGATGAGTGTCAATCGGGCCAACACTGCAGAGCAAGTGTGGAGGTTTTACACCACGGCATCAGCGTGACATTTCCCCACACTAATCCAGCATTCGACGACGGATCATGAAAGCGAGTCATTTATGCAAACAACACTGTTGGTTATAGGTAAATCCCAGGCTGTCACCTTGTACACAAATCCAGGTCAGCTATTGTACTTCAAAGTTGTAGCAAGTACACATCAGTGCTGCACCATGTAATTATGCCAGCTTTTGTATATATCCACGAGCTCAGTTTTTATGTCAGTTAAAGCGAACAATGTGGTTTGACCAGGATTTTTATAGTCATTACGAGACGTTCATTCAGTCATGTTCACCCACAAATGTTTTAAGATGTCAGATGAAATAATTTCATTCAACTTTATGCTTCCTTTAAGCTAAACATCCTGGTTAGAGTAATTAGCACTAAACATGAGGTTTTTCAGATGGGTCTTAAACCAATCTAAAGGGCATGTGATGACATTGAAGAACAAGCTAACAACCTATCTGTAAGTTTGGTTAGAATATGAAATTGTGACGTTTCTTATTCACTCTGTGATTGCAATTTGAGTTGTGATATAAAGCTGAACTTCATAAACTACTGTCTTATAGATTTAAAACAAGATGGAGCATTAACCACATGAAAACTACTGAACTACTATACTCTGATGCAAGGGTTACACTGCCATAGAACAATCACAAAATCAAACTATTAATTGCTAACTGCATTGTTTTAAATTGCGATTGCGATTAGAAAAACAATTAACTGTTCATTAATTGTTACCCAAAACAGATGTTACAGTATCTGACCAGTGTAATCTAGAGTGAATTTGAAGATACTCTACTGTAATGGGGTGATAACATTAATTAATAATATAAATTAAAAATAAATAAATAAATAAATTATAACCAGAAAAAGAAAAATATATAAATATTTTTCCTAATAAAAAATATAATGTAATCTGGAGGAGACTAATGAAGTGTGTCTGCATTTTAAAGAAGATATTGGACATTTGCGTTTTTCTTGTTGAAATTTGTAGATGGTCCCTCAACTCATCATCAGTCCCCACACACACACACACACACAAATATCCTTATTGAAACTATGAATATAAGTAACTTCAGAGGAGAGAATCAAATCTACTTCCTGTTTACACTGGCAAGCACATGCCCAGTGTGGTCTCATGATACATATTACATACATATTTTTTGGATGGTGGTGGTGGTGATGCGGGGGGCGTTTAGCATGGATGCAGATTATTTCTGATAAGGAGCTGAAACTCTGGACATAGAAAGTTTCCGTCTGAAAATTGTGTTTCTAAATGAAACCACAGCAGTGTGGATGTAGCCTTAAACCTTCCTGCCAGAGTGTCATTCAGTGCAATCTCATGCCGTGCTGTCAAACACAGTGAAACCCACATAACTCTATCTCCAATTCCCCCGAAGTTCACTCCCGGGCGCCGAGCCAGGTCATATCAAAGGACACACATAAGACTTTCCTGATGTCGTCCCTGCAGCTCAGGCCTTAGCGGGGACAACAGTGATGATCTACAGACTTGTTTTGCTGTGCTCCAAGTCTTGTCATTACAAACAGCACGGCTGGAGATTCGTGACAGCTGCTCTGCAGAGGAATGCATCTTGTGCGTGATGGATGTGAAGAGGCAGAATACCTGCCCGTGTGGCTCCCCCCTCATTTCGTCTGGCCATTGAGGAGCCGCCAAAAAAAATCTGATCACAGACTGTAACCTTAGCTATGCATAATGGACTTATTTCAGGTAATTTACTTTCTAATGTTTGTACCGGTTAAACACGCTTGAAGAAATAGCCGACTATAAGCATCTGTCACCACTGGGAGTTGCTCTCAGTTTCTTTTGTTATGTTAAGCTTTTAAAGCACTGGCTGCAGCTATCAGATGACTACTTCCTGTCTCCTAATGCTCATGAAACCTTGTATTTATGAGTGAGTTTCCAAGGTGAATCCCAAAACTTGGAAAATTGGTCACTCAGAGGAGTTCAGCAGACAGAAATCAGATTTCTTACCATCCACTGGGCTTTGACTACAGGCCATTTTTTTTTTTACATGTTATACTGAAAGCCAAAGCAAAAATCCCACTTTACTGTATAGGTGAATCTTGATTGTTACAAGTAAAAAAAGGTGGGGTGAAAACGTAAATTATACATACCTGTGCATTATTGATTACTGTACATACGATAAGTGCTAAGATTATAAATGTATGACTAACGGATTATCACCTGAGTCTAGAAGCAGGAGGCAAATTGGCTATGGGGAATGTTTCAACTTTCTCATTGAATTCAATGAGAATTCAATGAGAAAGTGTACCCAAACTTTTGACCGGTATTGTATATCCCTACCCAACTGGGATTACTATCAAACAAGTCAAACTGAATCTGGTTTTACAATGCCAGATTCGAATGAGTATGAATATTACTGGTCACCTCCCACTCCAATAGACATAGGTAGCATACATATCTAGCATACAAAATGCCTCTGTATGCTAGATGGACCTACAACCAGTCAGACCAATGAGACGGACAATGTATGCAGAGCAACGGAGACGGACAAGTCAATTAAAATGGAAGCAACAGCCGACAATGCTGCTCTGTCGGCATCACGTTAAGCTCACCTCTAGCACACGAAGGGAAAAAACAAAAAAAACAAAATAACATTTGTGATTGGTTCCTTTTTTAGGAAATTCTTCAAAGTGAAATCAAATTACTGTCAGACTCAGCTGGGTTCACTCCCGCTAGTTTAGCAGTTTATTTATCCAGGTCTGCCTCATTAAAGATAGACTCTTTGTGTGTACTTAGGAAGAAATGTGACCATTGGTTCTGCTAGTCAGACTAATACAAGAGTGGCAATGTCACTCAAATATGTTTGGACAGATTAGCAACCACTTTGTTCTTTCATTCATACATTTATTCATTGTCTACGACTTTATCATGAAGGTCACAGGGAAGCTGGAGCCAATCCCAGCTGACATAGGCCAAAAGGCGGGGTAGAACCCTGGACAGGTCACCAGTCCATCAAAGGGTCAACACACAAAGGCAAACCATTCACCATTCACTCTCACATTCACAGCTACAGTCTATTTAGAATGTCTAGTTAACCTCTGCATGTTTTTGGACTGTAGAAGGAAACCGGGGAACCTGGTGAAAACCCTCGTACACATAGGGAGAACACGCAAACTCACGCAACACACAGAAAGGCTTTGCAACAATGGTAGCCACCACAACTTAATTTCAAGGTAAAAGGCCACAGAACCATGGACTGAATATAAAATAAAATATAAAGTTGTATCCATGTCCATTAAGTGAAGCCAATTTGGAAGTGCCTGAAACCTGTATCCTCTTGGTTTGCCATTGGAGGGCAATTTCAGTGGTTACACAAAAGTTTGTATGTAGGTCGATGAGAAAAGTAGTGTGTTACTTGATTTAAGTCAGTTAAAATTGCCCTGGAGGGTTATGGTCTCAATCACAAGTATCAAATTGTCTTCATGACAACATGATCCATTTTGTAAATTATGGCCGAATATAATCGGCCATAGTTGCAATCTACAAGGGATGAATAGCAGCTCAGTTTGGAAGAGTAAACTGATCTGAGTAAACTGGTCTTATGACAAATTCAAGTGGTGGATGTTTTACACCAGACACATAAAAAAATGTACATGTGGCATTTTAGATATGAATTAGATCACACAATAATTGCTGCCAAACTGCCAAACTGAACTGATACTACATAATGAAATAATAATAAAAAAAACAAATATGAAACAACCAAAAAAAGATAGATAAAAGATAAAGCTACTGCAACCCACAAAATGGTTTTCATACATGGGTTATTCATAGTTGTAACAAAACCAAAAGTTTGTAATTATGATGTGAAGCCCAACTATTCTGATACACTTAAAATCAAACGAGCACCACAGCAAGCCTTCTCCAAAAATCTACAAATAAAAGTATTTTCAATTATAATTCTGTTTTTACTTAGACGGTTTTGCTGTTTATTTCTAACCTGAAAGAAAATGTTCAACTGATTTTGGATTGAGATGCTCAAGTATACACGTTTCCATCCTCCCCCATCATACCTTAGACATTGTTTCCCATTTTAATTTAAAAAAACAACAACATCCAACTGTCTTTTTCTTTTCATTGTGTAAATTTTTAAAATAAATGGTTTCCTTCCATTTTATAATGTGTTGCCTCTGTCATTTGGTAAAAGGTTGGGCTTTCGTTTTCATAAATCTTTCAGTTTGCACTTCTTTAATTGAAATTGTTCAAGCAAATACCTACATTGCTTTTCCAAGCCACATTGAGCAGACCTAGAGATGTGTGAGGCTGAAAGATTAAACGAGGAGGCCTTGGTATCAGCCATATTGTCGCAGCTAACAAACTGCAGGCTGTGACTTCAAAATGCATCTTTCTAATCTCTGCACAAAAACCCTGGAAGAAAAAAGGGTTTTAGAGTCTGAACAAGCCAGAGTTAGGAAGGGGGAGACATGCTCTCACTGAAAAGACAACTCAACATCACTTGATACAGCCAGTTGTCTCATTCACACACTTTAGCTGTCAGCGTTCCCACACATCTGAATTACAACATGACAAAATAATCAAGTACCATGGGAACGGGAGCCTGGAAACCATCTGCACCCGTATGGAGGGAGAGACGGCGCAAAGCCACTCTCTTCTCCATGCCTCGTTCTGTTTCTAATAAGTCATCAAGCACTCTGTCCTGCGGCCGTCCTGAGCTGTTAAGCTCTTGCTCAAACATGATCCTTGCCATGTTGGTGATTTGCAGGACAATTGGTCCGCTAGGGATGTGAAAAGGTCAGGCTGCGGTGCTTGTCCAGTCCTTCTTGCTTTAAAGCTGATACACAAGCAGCACTAATCTCCCTCAGACCATGCTACTGGCCACCTAGCTCGGACTGGGAACCTCCAGGTCTGGGTTACGTGCAAAAAGTTTGCGTTTGTTGTTGTTTTTTTCTTTCTTTCTTTTTAACTAAAGAGGACATAAAAGTATAAAACCTCAAAAAAAAAATTAATTCATTCATTTAAAAAAAAAGGTAAAGCACAAAGATAATTGTGGAAGGACATAGTCATGACGGGGCTGACAAGATAAATTGTTTGAGACCAAAGGGGCCAGAGATAAGACACAAGTGACACACATTCGAAAATGGTGTGGCTAATCAGAGCAGGTAAAGGTTAAGTAGGAAGAGGAAACACAAGAATACCACAAAGTGAAGTAAAATAAAACAAGAAATAATGCTTGAAAATACTGTGTTAGAACCACAGTGTCAATCCCAAAGTTCTAAAAGACCAAATTACAAAAACTCCTAAATAGTCTACAAAAGCACCTAAATGGTCTTAAACGGCTTTCAACAAAAAACAATTCCTAACAGTTGTGCTGTGCTCTAACTTGGACAGCTCTGCCAATTTACACTGCTTGCATCTCACATACATCGCTTCCGCACAGGTGGACAGCTGGAATTGTGAGAGAGTTTTCCTGCGGTACGTCTCGCACTGTATATGTTGTAAGCGCAGCAAACGGAGCAGCATTTCTACCGACCAAAGAAACAGGAGCACGCTGTGCTTGCAAGCATTCTTTAAAATCACATTGATTTGATGTTTTGTATGTTGTGACGTTTCTAGTTAAGTGAAATACGATGTGATGTCAACACGGGATGTTTTATTCTGAAGAGTAAACCAGATGTTTTATTTCCCTACTTCCTCTCCCGCTCGTGCTGAATTCTGCTCAATTGATGAGGGTCTGCTATGGCATCCACCAGAAATTGCCGTGTATCCACTCCGACCTTCCGCAACGGAGTGGACCCAACACAGAGCTGTTATGCAGACATTTGCAACCAGTGTACTTTGTCACAATGACTAGAACGGATGCATATCAGGTCCGACACCAGATTGGGTTAGGGTTACAGTGAGGGGTAATGGAAGGAACAAGTGTGGTGGTAGTTCGCTTAGCCAAGCAACAAATTAGTTTAACACTGACAAACTGAGATGTTGGAAAACTAAAAATTCAGTTTGTTTCAAAGAATCTTAAACCCAAGAAGCTGCATAAAATGTTTCCAAAAGACTGCACAATTTCTGCAAATAAAAGATCATTGCAAATAAACTTATGTAAGACATCAAGTGTGGTGAATTTAAAGTGTACAATGACACTTGAACTGTAAACTAAACTCTATTGAACTGTAGGCTATAACACAAGTTATTAGAGAAAATATAACATATTAGCAGTTCATAGCATCACACACACACAGTGAGATGGTCATCCTTTTAGAAACCTGCAACCAATCAAACCAATGATGTATGCAGAGTGAAGGAAATCATGTCAACAAACATGCTTTTTTTTTAGGAGCAATGCTATATATGGTAATGGTGTCTAATGACTTTTGCCTACGGAGAGCTCCATGGAGCAAGTAAAATGAGATGGAAGCAACAGTGGAATCGAAAGACAGCTGCTCTTCGGTGTTGTGTACACCCTTCATGTTGGATGTACACAAAAGCTGCCAGACGTCACTTCTCTGTTGTCATCATGTTAGCTCACCCGTTCGTAAATTGGATTTTTTGAAGTTTTTGAAGATTCTGTAGTTGGCCAAAAATGTCGTCCTTGCCAGACGTCAACCAGTCTATAACTGTTTAGTAGCCACAATCAAAAAATCCTTAACATTAGAAGGTGAAAAGCTGACCCAAGTCTGTGGGGACCCACAGTGCTGAACAGGTTGGGCAGGAATGTAGCAAATTTTTGTTAATTTTACTCAGCTTTGGGTCAGTTTTGGTCATGAAGACTGAGCTAGCCTTCTTGATATTGTGCATTAATAACAAAACCTGATCGATGTTCTATCTGGCTGTGTCCTGTTCACTAGAGCAAATTATTTACAAGACAATGCCTGAATGCTGAAGTCATTTATTAAATTGCAGGTAATGTTAGTTTACTAAAAGATGGAGGTTGTGACTGTACTGGGCTCAGTCAGGATTTATACCAAAAAAAAGAAAAAAAAAGAACATTTTTGGGTTCTGACAGGAAAGATACACTCTACTGCACATCTACTACTCTCGCACCTCCATGTCTGACAGTGATGGGCCTATACAGTCACTGTGGTGGTCCTGGCCTGGTCCATGCCAAACACACTGGAACCCATCTGATCCAAACTAATTTATTTTGCTTTCATTTGACCAAAGAATGTGTTGCCAACATTCATCAAGCTTCTCCTCATGTTCTCTGGCAAACTGTAATGTTGCAGTCTCGTGCTGCTTTGGGAACAATGGTTTTCTTCTTGGACTTGGACCACAGAATTTGACTTCATGCAGTGTCCTTCACACTGTCTGACCAGGCAGTGAAACGCCAGTTTCCACAGCTAATCCCTTTGCAAAGTCAGAAGCACTTACTCATCTGTTTTTCAAAGCAACTTTGGCAGCTGCAACTTCTATTAGTGCTAGCTTCACGTACCTCCTACCCTCTGCTAGAATTGTGTATCAGCTTATATTCCCTATCCTGTCTATGCTCTTTTGACCTCTCCATCCATAAAGTCACATTTCTTTCATGTTCAGGCAGTTCCCCACAATGTGGAGTCATGTTGCATTAGGCACAACCCAGACCAAACCTGAGAAAGCTGTCAGTCAAGACAGATTTTATTTATACGGCCCAAAATCACGAATCTCAAAACTGCCTTGGGGGTTTAACAATCTGTTCAGCATTATGACACTCTCTGTCCTTAGACCCTCCAAAAAGATTCCCAAATAAAACATTTGGAAAGTGCAACAGAGCAGGAATCCCTATCTGTAAGAAACGGAAAAGTATAATTATCTTAATTAACATACAGTATTGTAATAATTCTGACTGTAAAAACTGTATATTATTTCTAGAAAATGTCACTGTACAATGGCGTCTCTAAGAAATTGTGTTTCTATAACTTAACATCATGGAAAGTAGTTCATGTTTTCTATTAAGATAATGAAGATAATTTGGTAATTTATGTATTTGGCAAGCTGTAAACAGACTGATGCTGAATGTATCAGTCAAATGTTCACAGACGCAGATTTGTTTCCTGCCAAAATGTGTGATCTTACTGTGAAAAAATCCACTCCAGCATCATTAGACCATACTCTGTTTTTATGGTTCTGTTTAGACTCTCAGAGCTGTTGCTTAATGTCAGTGGAAAAAAAAATCTGGTTTCATATAGAAGAGATTCATACTAACATCAGACACGTCATGTTGATTTATTCATTTATTGACTAATTTAACTGAAGAGAATTAGTTGCCAAAACCACAGTGAGAATTCTGGTCTCTGGTGTGACATGTGCTTCACCCACTGACACACATCCTGGCTCCTCTTCTGCTGACAATAAATGCAGCAATCATTTCTATCAGAAACTGCCTCTGAACATTATCCAGACAATAAATAAGTTTCCCAAAAAACACATTTCTTGTCGCATTTGCTGTGTGTGTGTATGTAGTTTTGTTACCCTATACCTGTTGGATCGTTTCTGTTATAAACACTCTTTAAAACTATTAAGAATACATGGAAACATGTTAGTCTGACAGATATGGTACTAAATCAGATTTCTCAAAGTTGGACTGACACACCCAGATAATGTGGTTGGGAGGAAAATTACTCTTGGACCCAAACTGGCCTTGGTGCTTTGGAGTTCATGCACCCAGGCTTTGGCTTGGAAATAATAGAAGACGCCAGTACACAGAAGAAGGAGAAGACCACTGTGGGAAAGACATGGCAGACTGAACTGACAAGGAGACCAAATTTATGCTGTGCCAACTCAAATAATTTAATATTTTAAAGTTCATAGATGGCAGGAAGACTCTAATTGGCAGTCTTCATTGTCTGTGATACAAGTTACAGTAGTTGACCTATTGTATCTTGTATACAATAGGTAAATGTCAATTGGAAAATGTCCAATACTGACAAGCTGAAAGAAGGGATCACCACCAAGGTGAGCACAGGCAGACGCAAGTCATTCAAGAAATGCATTTCCTGCCAGTGCTTGTATACTGTAGTCACATAAGATGGCATTAGGGGTGTCACAATTCTCCAAATCCTTGATTCTATTAGATTTTTGATGGGTCAGCGCAGATTGGTCTGCCATTTTTAGGCTAATCTAGTTTAGTCAAGGATCATTGGTTTTATGTTATGATAACAAATTTAATTTATTAATTCCCATTTCGAATGTCTACATGGTGTCATGAGTGATGCAATGTCCATCATTTGTTTGAATGTGCCATACTAAGGCCTTGTTGTCAAATTTAAATAGCTTATTAACAATATGACTGTGACAATAACCAGTCAATTTGCACTAAGTGTAAAAAGGAAGAGAAGTCATAGAGAGTCCTATAGCTCTGTGTTGCTCTGAAGGTCCAGCACTCTGTTGTTAAGGCCACTACATCTACATGATTTACTTGTAAATCACTTGATTTCAAAAGTGATTTTTTAGAGAAGCGGGAGGGGGTTCAAGCTCAGTCCATGTGTCGTCCAAATCAGCAGTTGCTATGGTTAGTTGGCAGCAGCTTCAGGTTAGCATGAAGAGGTAACCTGTAGTTGTGCTACAATGGCTACAACCACAACACTGGTTTATTCTCCCTCTGGCACATCTGCAGGACGTCACACTGGGGGCGCGGTTAAATCATCGATTCCACCTTTAGTTTTGAAAGTAGACATTGTGACACCCTTATATATATATATTGCATAGTCATCCGCAACTGTATCTCAACTTCACTGTGAATAAAAATGTACAGACAGACCTTGCCAGGACCAACATTCCTTGTGGATACCAAAGCCTGGTCATTTCAGAGGGCTAATTTGTGGTTATGTGAGGGTTAGGCATGAACTGGTTATACTTAAGGTAAGGTTGTGGTGGAATGACAAGGGGCACAGGCAAGCAGGCAGTCATTTGTTAATCCTTTATTAAAATTATATTCTGCTAGTTAAAGTCCTGCCTAATGTAATTAAGAATTTGGTTCAAAACAAAAGGTGTAGATACATATGCCAAAGACCACAGTAGGTATGGACTGCAAGAGTCCATAACTGCAGATGCTCAAGAGTTCCACAGCCTCTGGTGATGATACTGTATTTTAGGATAGGTTGTCCAAAATAATGAGAACCTGAGCACTGTCCTATAAAGGATAGCAGCACAATCTTTGGGCCAAGAAAAAAACCGGGTTGGGGTTAGGCAAACAGATGATCAAATCAAGCATTCACAGGTGTCAAAGTCAAAAGTGAGCTGATTATCATTGATCCCAATGTTGGAGAACAGTTTATGTGATCACCTTTAGTGAGCAAACAAGACCAGGTGAAGAGGGAGAGGGCTTGGCTGAATCCAAGAAAAGAAGTTGTACTACTTGATAAGTCCTTAAAATGTCACTTAACAGGCATTGGTCAGATGTTTCTATGATATTTTTAGCGTTACCAGTAGCCCAAGAGAAATAGTTGGTAGTTGATGTTTACAATAAACACAAACCATCAAGCGGCATGAATGGCAGAGGTAAAACAATGGAAACCATTTTTTGCATAAATTTTGAAGATACCGTAGGTGGTTAGGGTAAAAGTCAGATGGCACATGAATGCAATCCACAGTGGTTGCACTGGTAGGGTTAGGGTAGGGGTTGGTGTGAGGCATTTAGTTGAGAAAGGAAAACATTATGTCAGTGAGAGTCCTCACAGCTATAGAAAGACACAACATGTAAAAATATTCGGTGTTTATATAGCACTCTGAGTGGTCACCAAGGTAGAGGAGTGTTCTATGCCATTCACACATGTTTTTCAGTAGGTTATGGGGCACTATATTTCATTCATTCACACACTGCTTGCACAGCTGTCAAGAACCGGGTTCAGTTCAGTCCATGTGTCAAAGGACTCTTCTTGGAGCTAGGTATCAAACTGCCAACCGTCTGTTTGGAGGACAACCAGTGGTGCCACAGCTGCTCCATGTGTGTTTAATTTGTCGGGTTGCAATACTTTGTCACCGCTCTGTGTGTGGCCATTGTTGTGTTTTGCACTCGGTTGTTGACTAAGCAAGATGTGTAGGACTAAGTCATGATCTGCTAACCAGAGGAAATGATCCACATGATGTAACAGGCTAATCAGGTCCATTACAGCTCCTAGGCTTGAATTGTAAGATGTTAGAGCACTCTGTGCCATAATCATGGAGCATATTGTGCTCATCATAAGACACAGAAAGAACGGTAGGAGGGTAGTGAAAGCAAAATGATAGAAAGTTCCAAACCATCCAACTAAACTCTATGTATGTACATACTTTAGCCATACTCTGGCTCAAAGGTTTTCCATCAAGGATGGAGGTGAAACCAGGGATACTAGTGAATGCTGTGAAAGAGCTCCAACATGATGTGGAGCTAGCCTTTCCAGCTTACTATGCAAACAAAAGAGAATGGTTCTGCCCAAATAAATCAATGGAAAAAAGAGGGAAGAGAGTTGTATGTTTACAGTGAATGTGTCTATCCTTTCTCTACAGTCTTGCCGTTAGGTGTCACAAATTATAACACACTGGGCCTTTAAGAATTGCATAATGGACCTTTAAATCGGAATGTGCCTAGACTAGGGAGAGCAGCAAATATAACATAATTCAATAATAATGTGGACAAGTTTGAAAAATTCAAGACAACTGTTACGGTCATATGAAAAAAAAAAAAGAAGAAGTGTGCATTGAATACTTGATAGGACTGTAACTACAGTGATAAATAACATCCTCAGTCAGATGAGAGAGCTTGTATCAGCTTGTAGTGGTGACAAAAATGATGAGAGCAGCTAGCCAAAGCTGCATCTGCCAGAGCTGTGGGGCAAATAAGCGATGGAAAACATTCCCATGATTTCTATTCTGCCAACAGCGTCGCTGCACTTCCCCTCTTCATATGTTTTATGGATTGCCATAACTCTGATACTGATACTGACTATTTTGAGAGTGTATTTTGTTTCCCCAGCTCTGCAGCAGCAACACAGCCACTGTTATTTCAGCCCTGCATGCCTCCATGGCAGTGTGCAGCATGGGAGGGCACCTGCAGGGGCTACAAATGATATTGCTGATGCAGGGTTCTGGATGTCCCCAACCTTCACACGCCCTGGCTCTTCCCTGTGAACCAGCACAGCACATAAATTTTGAGCGAGGGATTATGTGCGCATTTTGCCCCCCCCCACACACACACACCCACCCCACAAAAAGCAGGCAGTTGGCCTCTGACTGGAGGGGGGACTCCAAAACAACATGTGCATGGTCTGCATGCTGAAACCGAGCCCGGGATTCAGGAAGCAGCCCTCCCTCTCTGTGACAGTCCCTGCCCTGGTGCTTGACATGGTGTCAGGCCTGTGTGCCATAGTGGCTCAGCTCCTCTCAGCGCTCCAGACAGGCCAGATCCAGGCTCTGACAGGCTCAGTCTGTGGGGAGAGGCTGGGTCCAGACGCTGCTCTGACCCTGCTGCCCTCTGCATGTTGTTTATCTTCAGGTGTTGGCACCTGCTCAAAGGAGTAAGCGGGGGGAGAGTGTAGAGGGGAGTCTGCTTCCACCATTTCCAGACAGCAATCAGAAATTGACAATGCTGGAGCTCATAACACCTCAGCTAGACCTATGCACGCCCTGTGGGGCTGCCAAAAACTGACTGGAGCTTGACCATGGCTTAAGCAGGTTCCCTACAGTCCAAATGGACCTGGATCCATCTTTCACCTCGACATGAAAACACAACACATTTAATCACAAGTTTGCAGCTTAGGAAAAAAAGAGCATGTAAAGCCCGAATGCACAACTTGTTTTGGCTGTTGTGTGAAACCTTTACTTTTTACAAATGTCCATGACATTAAGACAGTTGTCAAATGAGTTCACACAGTGCTGATTAAGCCGATCAGCTTCGTACAACTCACACTGGCTTTTTCAGTATAGCGGTGTTAAGTCCTTATGTCTCACAGTGACATTCCAAAACTGTACAAAAGGAAGACATGTTTTAAAGTCAGGACAGGGAGATGCCACAATATCACTGAGCTACTAAACTGAGACAAGTTGTATAAGGGGTGTATGATGGAAAACAAAAGGAAGCAACTTCTGAAACATTTCAGAGGTGAATTCTACGACTTAAAAAGCATGGTCTCCAGCAGTTTGACAGCTGCGCTGCTGCTGTGTATATACAGTACGCTCTATTAGTCAGATCTAATGATATTCCTTGACAGAGGCCTTCTTAAGATGAAGGATGCAGCATGCAAATAATGTTACACGGTTTCTGCTCATGGAGACCAAACAGAATAATAACAGTGATGCCAGAAATCACCAATAGTCACAGACTGTAGCTTTGAATTTGCCATTATGATGTAAAAACTGAGTGCACAGTGTGATGTTGAAAGAGCATCCATGTTTTCATCGCTTTCACTATGTTTCCTTAAGTAAGAGAGAAGTTTTCTGTGAAAAAAAGGGAATAAATAGTGATGAATATTATTTATTAATATTAATATATTATTTCACAATAAAAGTGTTGATATAGAACAATATATACTATATATAAACAATAAAAAAGGTATCCACAATGCAAATTCAATCTATTATTTAAAAAAATACAAAAATAACTTAATATAAAGTCTTATTCTGTGTTAATGAAAACCAACAAATCATATAATCGAGTGACTGTGCACTTATAAATTATAATTAAGTGTAATTATTTCATTTTAAATTTTAGCCAAATTTAAATAATGCCAACTTAATATACACACTGGTCCTTTAATAAAATGGCTTGCAATAAGAACAAGTGCTAATATTAATAGTGGCTTATTATTAAAAAACAAGAAAAGATGTTGGTGATGACTGTGTGAGTTCATCACGACATGTGTGGGCAGGACAAAATAGGTGTCCCCTTGTTTCAACCTCCCCGCACTGTGAATAGCTTCATTTTTTTGGTTGATTTCATATAATTCCCCTCATTCTGCTCAACAGTGTGACATCCAAATAAGAATTTGGAAACACAATGCAGATTTAAATACATTTGGCCTTTCCAATGAGGGTTTAAAATGACTGCACAGCGGTGAATATACACTTAGTTATTGATGGTTTGGTGCCTACTGTTGTATTCACACTGAGCATTGGTGCATGGGTAATTATGGAGAGTTATTCAGCAGGAGCATAATTATGCAAAGTCTTTTAAATGACGGACAAATCTGTCACCTTATGTGCATTGTTTTGCAAATGTGGCTGATGATTCCGTTATCTGTCTCATGCTCCGCAACACCTGTTTCTTATAATGGAAACAAATTTTGACACCTGATTGTGACTGTGGCAGTCCGTCACAATCGCATACACAGTTCAGCCTGGAAGGGAAGCCGACTGTGAGAGGCTGCCCACAGGTGAGCTCTGCTACTCACAGTGAACCCGTCTGTCTTCAACCTGCGTGGGCAGCAAACTTCAAACTAGGTCAAGAAGTAAGTGTGGATTTTGAATTTAGGCATCCTGGGTTTCTCAGTCCTCACAAAAGAGAATTTTAGCTCATCACTTGCATTTTGTATTTAGAATTATACATGCCCTCATTCTACGTTATGCTCAAAGACACCCAGGGTTCTGCCAGTCCATCCTTACTGAAGAGGGAGCACAGTTTGAAGTCAGATCTTTTTCACTGTCTAAATTTCATCCTATTTTTAACTTTATTACAAACAGCCCATGTACATTGACAAAGGCAGAAAATCACTTAAATGGGGCTACACAAAAGGACATACAAACGAGAGGAAAAGAATCAACTGAAGATGCAAAAATAAAAGTAAAATGGTAAACGCAAGATCGTTGAATAACATGTCAAAAAGTGTGGATTTTGAATTTAGGCATCTTAAGTTGGAGAACGGTAGTTTCAGAATCCTCATAAAAGGGGGATTTTAGCCCATCACATGCATTTTGTATTTTGAATTTTCCATGCCTTCATTCTGTGTTGTGCTCAAAGACACCTACAGTTCTGCCAGTCCAGTTCAGAAGGGTGCACTGTTGAAATCTGATTTTTACCATGGAATTCATTATTTATAATTCATCTTTTTTTTTTTTTCTTAAATCTTAAAACATTCAATAAAAGGACATATAAAACAAAGGATAAGGATCAACTAAAGATAAAGGTTAATAACAGTAAAATTTCTAAGTAACTTCTATGTGAAACACTTCATATACTAATTTTAGCTGTTTTTCTATTTAGTACAGGGGGAGTTGTTTAAAAGGTGCTGTTCCATTTCTCTCTTCTGCACCAAGAAATGTGGAGTCTTGTTTGGGAATTTGCATTTATGAATGAGGAACTTGGCAAAAGATCAGATTAATGAGGGAAGAACAAATGTATCATTGTCATTTCGGTGATAATTCACTCGAGACCAAAAAAGAAATGCGAGACAGTTTAAGGGTGTACTTTCATGTTAATATCACACCTAAACCTCAAATGATCTCTAAAGAGGAAAACCTATGGAGCAACTTGAACGGGGCCTCTTCAATTTTATTTGTTAAAAGGAACTTTTAGGGTAAGGACCAGACTTTTAATTCATTTTAGTTGGAGTTGGAGCCTGTATATTTCATCTCCCATAGCTAGCACTGAGTCAGGACACTGACATCACGTCCAAAGCATTGTGGGATTTGAGGAAGCGTTATATTTACAGAAAGAAAAAATACACTGTACAAAAAAATAAGGAGTACAACATACTGTATACAAAATTTGATATGTTGGTGTATCTTCAGCTATAACCTCCATAATAGTTTTAATAGTTCATGAATTCTCATCGTAGTGGCCCGCATGTGTATTTGTATGGTGGGTGACATACTTTTGACAGTAAAGTGAATGTTCAGGTTTTTCGGGTGGGATTGTATGAGGTATGTGTACAAATATAGGAGAGTTATGTTGGCACAAGCTCACTGAAAATGTGGCTCTAACAGGTGATCGCAGAAAAAAAAAAAAAAGCCTGGAAAAAAAAGCTGCTAAACAAATGGTTGACTTACTAAAATGTACAACAGCTTAAATGGATGGCATTTTAGGACATCTGATTTATTCTGACAGAATAACACACACACACACCAAATTCCATTGACAAAACCTGTACATTTGAGTCAAAGAACAAAACAGGTGATGATTGACCGCTGCCTCTATCAGTAAGTTCAATTGTGCTTTTTTTTGTGACTTCTGGGTTTGGAATTGTTAGATCAAAGTGACCTATAACAACAAATAAATGTGCTCATCGAGGCAGCAGTAGACCGACAGCTAGTGTGCCATATGAGCTATAATTGCTGTTTTTGTCAATGGACTTTGGTTTGGGGGGAGAATCACAGTCACATCAACTTCAGTTTCCTTCAGTTTGGTCTAATGTAGTACAATACTTTTAAGATAGCTTACACTTAAGCTTACATACATGGGTATTTTAAGAGGCTGATTATTATCATTATTATTATTATTATTATTGTTAATGTAGTCTCCAGTACCTCATGAATCCCAAATTATCCCTTTAGCTTGAACTTGATAAATGAAGGATCAGGTACATTTTTAACATATTTTCTGTTTCAGATCAACTCTAAGTTAAAATCACTTCTATGAAACACTATATGTATCTGAACACAATCCGAAAATTGAGTGGTTGAATAGTGTCGTGTAAATTTATTGCATTTAATTGTGAAAAACAGGACGACGTGTATGTGAAAGGCCCAGAATGAATTATGACCCATAGGGCCACATGCAGCTTATTACACTCAACACATACACTTAGTCTCTAGTAGAGGCAGTTGTGGTGGTACAAGTAGAAGACAGCTGTATTTCTTCCATGTAATGATTACAAGATGCCATTTTATAGTCCTCTCCAACAAAATGGCTGATCCCTAATCTAATCTGAGTAAAGGTGAGAAAATAGAGGTGTAGATCCATTTGGATTGTTCTATTGCCTGATCTGTAGTTTAAGTTAAAAAAAAAAAGGTATCATCTGATGTCTGCAAAAATATTCCCCTTAGGGTCAAAGTCAATAACCCATTACATGGATTAAAAGAGCCTTTTAATGTCCTTTACCGTTCACTTCTGGACAGAAAATAGCTTCTGATTTTTTATTCATTGGTTTCTATCACAAAGAAATAGTTGGTAAAAAAAAAAAAAAAATGTGTCAAACCAATTATACTCCCACACAGGACAAAGACCCATGCTGTTCAAGGAGGCATTGTACTTCCTGGCTCATGAAGCAAACAATAAAAAAATGAGAAAAAAATTGTTGGTAAAAGAAAAAAAAAAATCCCATCTTGAAGGAAATCTTAAACAGATGCATAGAAGCAGGAAAATCCCCCTGGATAAGCTGTTAGGGTGTGAAAACCCGTCTGCAGTTATGAGCTGACAACACACTATAGTTATTAAACATGGGTTTCATCTGTGACAGATCTAGAGAGGGATTTCAGAGATGCACTGCAGGGCAAGTGCTAGATCCACTGGTACAAGATATTCCTGGCTCAGAAGGTCCAGGCAACATGTTTTATGACTTGATGTGTGCTCAGTGGAGTTCTGATTAACTGACACTTCTCTACTGGGCTCAGTGATGCTTTCAGGGACTTCTGTAACTCAATAGTGAATCAATCTAGAGTTGTGAACATTGCACATACACTAAATGTTGGTTATTAATGGTGACATAGGTCAATGGAAAGTATTTAAAAGACACCAGAAAGACTCCCTGGAACATATGGCACTAGTTTGTTGTGGTTTGCACCACATTTTGAGAAAAGGTCAAGGTTTTGTGAATTGTCTGTAAACAGATAAACAACACTGAAAAATGTCCTCCTTGTTAGTTAGTTCTTGTAAGATTTTGTCACACTGAATGATTAGAGGGATTTTCCAGTTTGAATGCATGTCAAAATGTACATGAGCAGTCTAAATAAACATGGCGGATATTCATTTCTATTTTATTACCTGGCAAAATGTTGGACTCCATTGAAAAACAGCAACAGCATAAGCACAATTAATTTTACTCGGACTCATCATAGTGACAGTGATAGTGTAAGACGGTGAGTCCAAACTTGGAATTAAGTAAACTAAACTTAAATTGGTGTTATGATGGCGTGTTTAACTGGCATTCACTCCTAGGGAATACAAAACCCTGGTAAACATATTCATATCATCTTCATGTGCTGAATTTTTGGCCGCAGTTCAAATTCCGGCATCATTTCCGGCACAAAGCTAACATGCACATGTCATCTCCCAGCCATTAGTCATTACTTTTTAAAACTTGGGACATCATGTCATTTTATTAATGCTATTAGTGTTTACTAAAATAAAAGATACAAAATAGTCATGATCTTATCACTGCAGTTTTTCAGTTTTCTTTGTTTCCCAGCAGGTTCATTTCATCACAGCTGAAAAAAAAAAAAAAAAAAAAAAAAAAAACACTACAGGGTACTAGCAATGGGACCCCGGTTCACAAATTCTAGGTATAAACTCCACAACTCCATTGTGGCAGGAAGCAGTGCTGTTCGTGTCCATAGATGTGTATAATGGGACCCTGAAGGGAAAGTGTGTTATTGGTGAGAAAGTGCACTGGACTAGAAATGAAAAGCAACACTGTATTTTGAGACACACTTTGACATTCGTGAAACCTTTGTTCTGTTTGACCAAATTAGGGCACAAGGATTGTAATTTAAGTCTCACTTAAGCTTCCCCTCATCTGCTAAAATGAAGCTATGAATTGGGATGCCAACTTCAGTATCATTACAACTTAAATATATTGTTCATTCATGATTTAATTATGATTTGCAAGTGTCAGTAGAATTAAGGAATGTTTATCAGAAAGTTGAAGATCTGGAATAATGTCTGTCTTCATACTTGTGAAAAGCACCCGAGATTATTGTAAGGGTCAGATATACTGTACAATATATTCAGTCTGTCAGTTTTTTTGACATATTGCTCGATATCCCTGGATATAAGTGTGCAGTGAACTCTCAAAGCTGGTGCCATTCATTTTACAGAAGCTTTTCCTGCCAACTCAGTGGGCTAAGCACACCGAGTCACATGACATCCGTGGCTCTACACCTGCACATTTGACCAATATAGAGGCTTCATTTCTCTGAAAAGTCAGAACACTATTGAGAGTAACCTGGCTGACCCATCTGTTTCTCCAATATGTCCACAATGACAATGAATTCAATATCAATATTCGCCTATTGTCGTCAGAGACATGCACACCAAAGTAGTTAAGGCATAACAGTGATTTATTTAGCCAATTAAACTGGGGGTGGGGGAGGGAGGATAATTAGGTGCTGATGGGGGACTTTGTCCAGTATGCAGAACTTAATGATAATCCCTCTTTGAGATAAGTGCCATGTGACCAATGGGAGTTCAGAGCAGAGTGTCTGATCCAACAGACACCGCCGTGGCCTCTGAAGTGCAGCAACGGGCACTGGGGCAAAGCCCTCGGCTGATTCACTGCAACTCCCCAATGTCACGCTCATTACTGTAATGTCTCCTCCACACCGCACTACGTCCTTATTTAATCACATTTATTTCGACCTGATTAGCCCGAGTGCTTTTGCTTTCTTTTTCACACACCATTATGAATAAAGGAACATGAAAATACAATTATTTTCTCACACAGTGTGGATTAATTGAATGAAGACAGAGACAAGGCCCCCAGGGTGTTGGCGGGCTAACAAACACCACTGGTCCTCTTTGGCATGCACCAATATTATTGACAGCAGCGTGCAATGATGAAATAATCATTGCCTAATCAGACAGATTGAATGCCTTTTTTCCCCACACAGAGCAATATTCGGTGAGAATCTGACGTACTGTAACATTTGATTACTCATTGATGACTGGAATAATAGTAATAAATTGCCAAATTGTAAAATCACCATCAGGCCTGATCATAAATCTTAACTGAGATCAAGGTTTAGAGGAATGTTCCATAGTCAGAATGAAAATCTAATTATGTCTTTTAATATAATAGAGGGCAATTTCATTAATTAGCTGACATTAACAAGACATCACTCCTCTCAGCTGTTGGAAATATTTTGGTTGTTTCTTCCTTGAACTTCTTTTAATCCAGTTCAAGCCCATAAAATAATATTTTCAATATAATTGGTGTGTGCATGTGTGTGTGTGTATATATGCACACACAAGTATATGATGCTTCTTGCTTACTTTTTTTTCTGCCATAAACACTGACCCTGTGTCGGACCAAAGTTTGGTCCCACTGAGGCAGAACCTCATTTCTGAGGGTCTGGTTGAAGTTACAGCTAAAATATGAATCGTGGTTAGGTTAAAGGTCACATAGAATGGTCTTTTTTGAACCAAAAATCGAGATTACTGATGTCTACTTAGATAAATTAAATAATATTTATGGTCAAAAACCTCATAGTTTCTTCAGATTAAGCCAGTTTATTGCTTATCTGAACAGACGCTCTGTTTTTGAGATAATGCCCCCAGAACACTGGGGGCATTCCCACTCCACAGGAGCATCAGTTTGAGTGCCTGCGTGGTTTAATTTACATGTAAAATAAGCCATTTTAGTATAAGTTGTTCCCTGTGCACACAGTTTCTCATAGCTCATGCAGCGGTTCGGTTTTAAAACAGCGACCCGGGGGCCCTGGAGCTCTGTGCTTTGCCTGGGCGTGGCGTAGTTTGGTTTCTGTCTGTGGATCTGTCATCTCTGTCCTCGTTAGGGCTGACCCTAGGCGGGGTGGGCTGCTGCCATACACCTCCACCCAGCCTTTTGCAGGGTGGATGCAGGGTGAATGCGTGACTATCTCTGGGGGTCACTCCTGCACTGGGTGGCTGGCGGGCGATCGGCACATCGGGATCCTTATCGGCCTACAGCCAAGAACTGACCAGACAGTGACACAGTCTCCCACTCAGATTCCTAACCACAGCTAATGACAACCCCTACACATACACACAGATATGTGCTCTCACATACAAACACGTGCACACACACTCTGGTACAAAACCGATAAAGTTCTTCTTGTGGTTATTAACAATAACTGCAGTAGTTGTACTTAATATTCAAATGAATGCCAATGTTGTTAGTGTATCATGATGTTAACATGTACCTGTACCTTCATTGCTATTGTACTTGTCTCCTTCTCCCTCACTGTCTCTCCTTCTGTCTGTCTCTCTGTCTGACTCTGTCCATCTTGCTGTCTCTCTCTCTCACTTTCACTATCACTGCCACTTACCCTTACCCTCACTCCCCCTCCCTTTTCCCCCCCAGTCTATCCACTGCCCATCCCCCTCAACATCACACAATCAGAAAAATAAATAAAATTTCTGCTCAACACCACAAGGCATGCAGCCAGTGGTACCACATATCCTAGGCACTGGACAGGACAGGTTAACAAAAAAAAGAAGAAGAAGAAGAAGAACTTGACTGGCCTGACCTGACCTCAACCTGATAGATCACCTTTGGGATGAATTAGAGCGGAGACTGCGAGCCAGGCCTTCTCATCCTACATCATCGTCTGACCAACCAATTGCTCTTCTGAAAGACTGAAAGAATGGTCAAAGATTCCCATAAACACAAACCTTGTGGAACGTTTGTCCAGAAGAGTTGAAGCTGTTATAGCTTGGGACCAACATCATATTAAACCCTATGGATTATGAATACAGACAGTATGACTATATATTGTTCCTCCCTGGTGCTGTTAGACCACATGTGACATACTCATCCCATATGCAATATGGTATAATTTCACATGGAAAATACAAGTGGAAAATACATGTACAATATCTCATGTTCAGTCCTGTTTAAAGTGTAAACATGAAGTTCATACTGTCTATATTCTGGTAAATTAATGTCTTTAATGTATATTCTGTTGGTTACCATTTTTTTAAAAAGTCTTATGGTCAATATTATACATTCACAGATGTGAAAATGCATGTTTATTATTTATTACCATTATCTTTTGCAACCTGTAGGAGTACATTTTCTTTTTTACTAGACATATAAAGCTAAAAGAATGGGACCAAAATACAAATGAGTGGCTGAGCCCCCTTTTAACCCCTCTTTTAATTAGTTAATTAGTAACTTGATACAAGTGTCAATGAAGGAGCGGGAAAGACAACATTTTATCTTGCAAGCTGGATGTGGCCCATGGGCCTTGGTTTTGACACATGGGCACCAGCTACTGTTAGCAACAAGTACAAATATCTAACTAAAAAAACCACAGTCATACCGACACAGCTGTAGCAACCGTGTGGTGGAGAAAAACATTTTGTAAAAAACTAATATCTTAGCAAACATGTGGACACTTGTTTGTGCAGATGTGTTTACTGATTATGCGTAACACGTGCCTCGTCACAGCTGCTCAGCGGGAGCACCTACTGTGTGCGGCGACACAGACGGTGAATCACAGCCACGGTGTGAGACACACCTCGTCTCTCCTGTTACACGCTGTACAAAAGCAGCAGCAGGTAGATTTGAGTCAGAGCACAGAGAGACAGGTGAGTCATGAGGGGCCGCGCCGTGGAGCAGGCACAGGCCGCCGTGACGTCACGCCTGTGCACGTCTGGACGGGAGCAGAGTGAAGCTGTCAGACTGTTGTGCGGCGCAGTGACGACCCAGCGCTGTGGGAAACGGCTGATGTCATGTGTTTGGTGTTAGACTTAGGCTTAAAACGGGCGCAGGAGACTGCTCGTGATGACAGGTTCTGCTGTAAGATTCCTTATGTAGAGCTGATAATTAAAACACACCCTCATAACAACAGCACCATCCACCCCCACCCCCGTCCTTTTCCGCCTCTGGGTCGTTTCACCTCCCCTCCCTGCCCCATGAGGAAAACCTGCATACCTGCAGCAGCCCAAACAAACAAAGGAAGTGCTATGGGAGGATCTGATCCACATATACACACACACACACACAAGTTTGCATTTCTATCAAAGTGAGGACCCTCATAGACATAATACATTCCCTAGCCCCTTACCCTAACCTTCACCATCACAACTACATGCCTAACCCTAACCCTAAAACCAGGTCTTAACCCTGAAAAAAGCACTTTTAGGGGTAAAAAAAAGTGAGGACCAGCCAAAATTGTCAAAATGTCCTCACTCTGTGGGGTTTATACAATTTTTGGTCCTCACTCTGCAACAGTACAAGAACATACACACACACACACAGGTTTCCATAACTTCAGAGGACATTGCATTGATTGATATTCATTTCCTGGAGACCCTAACCCTGACCTTAACCTCAGACTAACACGTCTTCACCTTAAAATGTAATCATTTATGTTATGGGGACTTGATTTCTGTCCCCATGATGAAGACTGGTCCCCATAATATGACTGCATAAACAGATGAGGGTCCCAACAAAATGAGTACTAATTGGAACACATACACACAAACACCTACACAGTCTGTTTTCCATGACTTCCAAGGACATTATATAGATTTGCATTCTTTTCCAGGAGACTTACCTTCACCTTAAAGTGTGATAATTTACATTGAACTTGATTTCTTTCCCCATAAGAAAGAAAAGTCCTCCATAATGTGACCGTGTAAACAGATTCAGGTCCCGACAACATGTCAAATACTTGGAACACACACACACACATCTCCCCTCACTGTGGGACTTCCTGAACGCCTCCCAGCAACCTGAGCAACAAAGTGAGAGCTCCATATTCATATTCATATTCTCTTGCTTTTATCAAAGCAGAGCGCAATGATAAGTAATCATTTATATGACATTACGAACTGTTGAATTCCTGAATAAATAATGCATTTCGTGTGCACATGAATTTCAAGCAAGAAGTGCAGAATTAGACAGATGTTGTGCTGAATTGTTATGACTCGTTCCAGCAAACAAAAGCTAAAGTAATGCAATTATTATCTTAAAATTATTCAGTCTGTATATTATTTATTAATAATATATTAGTCCTTCTAGTAAAATCTTGTTCCTCAGCAACCATCTTAGTAGTTCCTTTATTATTTCCATGACAGGGAAATTTGCTATAGTATTCCCTCCAGGTTGTCCTTTCAGACCAACAAGGCCAGGTTTCCATTTAAATTGATGGGTAGACAGCCATAATTTATACAGTACATTTTTCAGTCACACATCTTTCATACCCAGTCGCATGAACTGATGAATGAACAAAACAACAATGATAACACCAAGGACACTTGCCACCCTGCCTCCAAAAATTGTATATTACTTTTTCACTCCACGATACTACTCACTTGCCGATCTCACCTTATATTAACACCGTGTCATTACCAAACAACCAGTCAAACATTACACAGTATGGCAGTATAAAAAGTGAGCAAGACCTAACCTTTCAATATCATGTAAATCAAGTGATCTCAAAGAGAGAGCGACATTTCTGCAGCTTTCGTTTTAGAGTCTCACGATTAAACCGGTAGCATCACAAATGGCTTTGACCATGTCCATCTGACCATCTGTTTCTCCTGCTGGCTATTGTACAAGTTTTCTGCACCGAGTCTCCGAGTTAGAAAGACTGCTACTCCAACAAACATTTGTCAAAAAAAATAAAAATAAAAAATTGCAACGTGGCAATATAAGAGTTTTAGACATGGACAAACTGCCTCAGGTCGTCTGTTGTATGTGAACTGGTGTGTCCATCTGTGCTCATCTGACGAGAGGAGCTCAGTACAAAGAGCTGTGATCCCAAAGAAACCTGCAGGTGTAACACATATCAGCTACTTGTTTTCAGCGATTCTGCCTCCAACTGCTATAAGTAGCAGTCAATCAAACCAACCGCCTCCCGACTGATAACTGAAAGTCAAGAGATTGCAGCACGAGGTGCATGTGGACTGAATAGAAAAGTCATTAAAATCCAAATTTTTATTTGGATAAATCCTTTGGGTCTTTCCCCCTCTGAGGACCAAGAATGTATTAATGCCATTAACATGTACTAATCATGCTTTGAAATCTGAGTCTGATAGTTGCACTGTAGAGGAGGTCAGTGGGATCATGGACATCAGCTTGAATGGTCCTCTGGGGATCATTAAAAGCCATCTCCTATTTCACAGCAATCTGGACTGTTACTTTTTTTTCTCTGCTGTGGATGAAAGCGTTGGGTGGAAACACCCACTGAATGACCAGAAGACATCACTATGTTTTATTTTATTACTTTCCTCTGAGGGAGGTGTTGTATCTTCATGATGCACAAGCACCTCAGGAGCAGTGGCCTTTTACAGATCATTTTCACAACATTTCTCTTTTATTACACAGTCCACCGTCCACAGGTGTGTGGGGAAGAGACGAGAAATATGGAGCATCACTGAATTTGTATCTTAGAACTTAAATTTACACCTCAGCCAAGTGAGCTACCATGACATCCATGAACTCCCGTGAAAAGCCTCTTTATCACTCAAATTAGTGAGTATACTCGCCATTTTTTAAACTTAGCTGAGCTCGCATTGGGGCAAATGGTGGCATATCGGCTAGCACTGTTGGCTTACAGCTACAGGACCTGGGTTCGTGACCCGGTCTGAACAAGTTTGCATGTTCTACCCGTGTGTGCATGGATTTTTTCCAGGTTCTCCAGTTTACACCCACAGTCCAAAAACAGGCAGAGCAGGTTAATCAAACACTTTAAATTGTGAATGTGAATGTTTATGTTGGCTCTGTGACGGACTGGCGACCTATCCGGTATAACCCATAACCTTCTTGTAGAGGATAAAGTGGTACACAATGAATGAATGACCCCACCAAAACCATTACCAATGGTTGTTCTGCTTGCGGTGTTACACCGATGCATGACATGTGACGTCACAACAAATGAAGCTGGTGAAAAAGTAAATAAATAATTGGTTATTTCAATAATATTTTGTAATTTTTTTTTATTTTTTTTTAACTTCGGTCACATGTGAACAGTTTTTAAGTCCTTAATACAATGAAGTAAGAACATTTAAAAAAGAAACATTAAGTGCTGCCGCAAGTTGCCTTAGTCTTAGTGTTGCACTAGATATGATACCTGATTTGATTTGTTTTGAAAAAATAAGAAAAGTACCAGAAATTAATGTTGAATTCCCACTAAGGCTAGATGGAGCTCAGGCCGATAAAAAAGTAAATTCACCAGCTGATTAAACACTTTCTAAGTGGTCAAACATGGGATTAAACTTGTTTTTTTTTTTTGTTTTTTTGACCAAGCGGGAGTGGGGTATAGGTAATGAATTTTACTTCCAAGAGGCATTACCAACAGACTTAGATCCAAATACCTCTGTACACAACTGAATATACCTACAACCAATCAGACCATCTAGTAATGGCGCCTCATGACTTTTGCTCGCAGGAGCTTCATAGAGTAAGTGCCAAAATGGAAGCAACAGCCAATTTGAAAGAGAGCTGCTCCTTGGTGGCCGCCATGTTTGACGTATACAAATGCTAGATGTCACTTCTCTGTCATTACAGCGTTAAGCCGACATCTACCATGCCAAAACCTGTTTATAGTAGGGTCCCTTTTTTTTCACAGATTTTGCAGTTTTGAAAAAACAGCGTCCTTGCCAGACGTGTCTGCAGAGTGAAACCAAATTGCTGGCAGATTTGGCTGCTTTCACCCAAGCTGGATCAGTGATATTTGCCAATGAAATCTTAAAAAGCTGTTTCCGTGCATGTGCTCCAATTCTTGCGATGACAAACAGCAGGTAAAAATAAAGTTGACAGTAATCTGATGGGCTGTCTCAACAGCTTAGTACTGTGGGACATCAAAAAGATGAACGATTGTATGTGACAGTTGTCAGTGCGGAATACGTGGAATTCTAAACAAATGATTACGAGCTGCCATGACAGACAAGTGGAGGCATGGAGGGGAGGAAAAACTCATCGGCATGAGCAGATTCTGTGGGTGGGACGCACAAAAGAGTCGATGCACCCACTCTCAGCTCGCACTTTCATGGCTGAGCGCTGGTGACAGGTCATGAAAGGAGAGAATGCTGAGAGAGATATTTATCAGGGGTTGAAAGACGAGAGACAATAACAACAATCAGGACAAGGAGAAAAGGAGAACAAGGTAACAACAGATATGGTCTAAGGGAAAATTCCTCTTAAGAGTGCACTTATGAAAACAGGTTCAAATGAAATCAAACAAAAAAGGCTCAATAAACACTCCTTTTTTTCCTTTTACTAGGTAGCCAAAGGCACTTTTTGATCGTGTGAGGGAAATCTTCAGGTCACTTGATGATTACATGATTTTTTCTGTAATGATCATGTTCTACCACAACAGTTTCAAGATTCCTCTTAGTATCTGTCGCAGTAATTGTAGTTATCTTACTCTAAATCAGGTACATATACATAGGGCTTTCACTGACTCTCAGTGAAAACATGGCTAAAAACAGATTATAGCCACTTTACAAAAATGCCCACCAAATAAAAACTACACCTGCTCGAGTCTATGATATTTTAGAGTATGTTTGCCATGCTATGTCATTGTTATACAGTCTGTTCTTAGTGGAAAGTGAGGATTGTAAATTCATTACGCTTCGGCACCAAATCCCATTAAGGAAATCTGTGGTTTTAGCTCACAGGGCACAGGAGCTACTGGTCTGCTGCTGCCTCATTTGGAAAGTGTGTGTCACTTTGATTCATTTCAACAAAGAATTTTTAAGTACTGAAGTCACATGTTAACATGTTTGAACTTCCTGATAGAGGCAGCAGTGAATCAACAGCTAACGTGTGCCGTGATGTAAAAATCACAGATTTTCTGAATGGAATTTGGCATGGGGGGAAATGAGCAGTTTACAAAAAAGCTCACAAACTAACTTTATTTTTGCACTGAAAGGGCTGGCTGATGGCACAATTAAGTGTTCTTAAAATAATGTAGATTTTAGTGGGCATGTCCCCACTGGCAGAAATGTTTTCGTGAGAGCAAACCTTTCTGAATCCGGCAGGTTAATTGTGCAATTAACACTCAACATATTAAAACACACTTCAAAAAAACCTGAACTGTCATGTCAACAAATCAAGCAAAAATGAAAAGCTAGAACAGACAGGTAAATGGGAAAAAAAAGTTTATATAAGAGAGAAGGAGGGAGACGGTTTATTACAGCCTGTATGAAATATGAAAAACATGAAGAAAGCGATAAAATTAGTGTCACATTCACTTTGAAATGCTACAGAGTCGACATAAACTCAAAACAGGAGCCCGGTGAGATTCTCTTGATTAATGCTGAAGCACCCCCCAACTTCCCTATAGTAAATTCACGAGGATTCAAACCTTTCAATCCATTACAGCTTACAATCACCAAACATATCCAGTGTGAAACCCACAACCATAACAAATTTCATGAGAAAATCCTGACACTATAAAGATAAGCAGAGGGTTTACATGGGACTTTAGAAGCCCGGGTCAATAGGGAACTAGGAGGCGAAATGTCAAAACTGTACAGAAGCAGCCAAAAGTAAATCAACCTTTAAAAAAGGGGCTACCAACCATGATGTCTAGTGTCTTCTGATGATAAAATCTTCAAAAATTGTCGTAGTTGTACCTTGAGGACCCCCTTTTGGCCCAGGGGCCCCAGACAACTGCCTGCTTAGACTAGCCTGCTGCAAAATTCATGCTACAGTTATAGTTTAATGACGTAATTTCCTGGACCACTGCCCTTGTTCTATAATACAGTACTAGGGTGGAAATGATTTTTTGGATAGGATGTCCCTGTGGGCTCCTTAAGGGTTATATTCACATTGACAGTACGGGTCCCAAGTGGTTTTGTCCGTGGTTTCCATGGTAGTCCCACCCATGTTCACCCACTTCAAACCCATGCCCACTTAGTGCTATTTCCAGGCTACCTGGGTACTAAATGGGTAGGAGCTTGAAGTGGGCAAATTATGCAGGTCCTATAGGGTTTCAGGAACAAGGGATCCACATGGGGAAACCATAGACAAAACCTTTGCCACTCTAAGTGGTGCTTATTGTTGTAAGGCATTTTCTGGTTCTGACATCATAGATCAAAGCAAATGCATCTGGCGGAGAGTTGGCACAAATCCTTTTACAATCCATTAATTTAAAAAGACTGAATTTATTAAGCTGAAGGGGCATAGTTGTGAATATGACAACACTGATGAAAGTACACATTTTCACTCTACTTTTCCACTGCAAAGCTGTATATTTTGCACCATGAACATAATGAAGACCTCCATCTGTAACTTCTGCTACTCTTGGCCAAATTCCACCGCTCTCTGTTGAAGCAATGCTCACACGTAGTTAAGTTGGCATTGTCTTTACAGAGAAGCTTTAAAGCTGATGCTGATTTCTACCATTTTCTAACCCTGTTTTGGCTGTAAATAGCTTGAATTTTGTCGGTTTAGTGATTGCTCAATACCATCTGTTAATGTGCACCTGCCTATCAATACTAATATCAACCCAATATTGTCTTTTTTCAAAATTATACCCATCTGTTTTGCTATTTTTTTTGTCTTCTTTTATCTTGAAATATGTCCCTATAGCTTACCTGATCACTGCAGTGTGGCCTTGTCACTCACATTGTGGTCATGTGACATTGGCGGTGCACATCTTTCTGCGCAGCCCGTGCTTAAGTGATGCATTTCTGTGAAATTTATAGTCTGTAGATTGTATCAGAGTCATTTTCTGCTACGTTGACAATTATCAGGAACGATGCAGAATATCACATGGTTTAAACCTCTATAGCTAGTGTGACAAAGAGCTTTAGCTTTCAAACTTGTGGGTTGTGCGTGCGAATGGAGTTTGCTTTCCTCTACATTACAATAGCTTCATTTGTGAGATCAGAAATAAAGGACATGGTTTCCTCTTGTTCTACAGAAAGAGCTGACAGGGAGCAGCCAGTGTGGGTGATATAAAAAAAAGAGAAGATATAAGCAATAAAAAAAAAAAAGTGACAGTATGATTTGCGACTAAGGAGATAAATATGAGGACAAAGACGGCAGCCACAGCATGAGATGGAGATAATGGAGAACATTTTATGAGTCAAAAGATGCTCAGGAAAAAAAAAGCCCGATGACCAGAGTTAGAACTTACAAGACAGGGCAGCAGGCGAAAATGTACAACAACTGGGGAATGCATACTTCATACAATCTTATCAGATAATTAAATCTCAAAGCAATTGCACCTCGCATCTTCTTACATGTCGCATTCAACATGTGGAATCGAATCTGCCAGTCTGACGGACAAAAGCCCGAGAGGAGTCACCGACACTTTGTTCCCGGACGTATCACAACATCAGAGGATTATAGAGAACAGGAGCAGCCACGCATTCTTCATTTCCGAAAGCTTTGTTTAATAATAGCCACCATATAACAAAGTAAGTGTGAAAAAGGCACTATATGGCTCGGAACCGCTGTAAAGTTATATTTCCCGTTAAATTGAAATCCTGCTCCCTTGACATTATAGATAAGGCATCTGAAATCATAATGTCACTTTAACAGCCCATAAAGTTAAGGCATGGCCGCTGGCATGCGCACTGCTCGACATCCTCGCAGCTTGAGGGATAATGTCGGGCTTGTCACACGCACGGAGTGACATCGCATGACAGCGATTTTAACACTCCGGCTCCAAAAGCATCCCTCGCTCTTCACAGAGGTTTATGAAGATGAGCAGGGAGAGGGGCAAAAAAAAAAATGCATCACTTTAGAAAATCCTTCTTCCCTCAGTGGTTTTGCACAATAATTGTTTTTCCACACCCTTGGGCTAGTCATCAGTGTAGCTGCCACATCACCACATGATATTCACGATAATCCCCATTAGTCTTGCTGCTGCGGTGTCTTGCGCACTCCAAAAACTTTTTCTTAGAATGTGATAGAAATTTAAATGTGTTGATTCCCTTTAGGTTTCTTGTCAGGGCTTGATGATCTTTCTTGGTATGCAGCTTTTTCCCCCATCTGTATCTGATGAGTTGCAGATGTATTCCGTGTTATTTTTGACATTAAAGAGTCTTAAAATGACTAGACCTGAGCATCTACATTGTTGAGCTGTGTATTCACATTATCCTAGATGTGTCCGGCAATTTTCAAACACGGAAAATGTTGTAATTTTGTTTAAATTAAAATGTAACCAAAGCCCTAAGCCACCTTTTTTCAGATATGAACCAGTGTATATGGGTATCTAGTGATGTTATTTGGTGATTCAGGTGCAAATCTTCACAATTTAGTTTGCTGAAGTATTGACATTATACATGTTGTCATAAAAATCCACATATCTACTGCCTCTCTGGAAAAACACCAGCTACTGCACTTTTTATCATTTGCTTTCTTAGTCCAAGCTTGTTTCATTGTCCCACTAGCACAAGGCTTGCAAGACTGTGGTTCCTCAATAAAACAGATCTAAGGAATTTCAAATAACAATGGCAAACTTACTGATGGAGGCATGAGATTTTCTTGCCAATTTTCTCGTGATCTTACAGACTTGCACAGGCATAGATTTATCAGCTGACCCTTTTGTTCAGTGGATAAACACATTCAGTAACAGTGAGTGTCCCTGTCTTGTGCTGGTTCTCTGCACAGGTGTGTACATAGTGCAGTCAGTGCTCACAGTTTGTCACTACCTCATAATCCACGCTTCGGAAAGCACGAACTATGCCTTTAAAGCCTTTGCAAGTCAATGGTGACACGAATATACACAACTGCAAATAGTCTGGAGGCGCATTTCGATGCATGGTCAGTGTTTACAGCAAGTGTGACAGGTTTAAGCAAATAAAGCACAAGAAACAAACAAAAATTGCGTCATCTGCAAAAGACAACAAAGACAATCTGTTGCTTGATAAAAAAAAGGCCTGGTCAAGGTGATACTGACAGAGAAAACCACTTCGCTGCTTCAGGACAGGATCTGCGATTTCTGTCGGACAGACTGAAGATTTGCGGTAGGTCCTGTTTTTGTGTAAATAATCTCAGCTGTGGACATGTTCGTCTCGTTCTGTTGAATCTTTTGAATGTCTTGTCAGCTTCGGATTCAGCTAGACGTGTGCCAGTATAGAGAAAAGGGGAATAAAAGCCAGACTATTGCTCATCAAAATTCTGTCTCTGATTTGAACACTTACATTGACTGAATAGAGGTTTGAAAAATATCAGCGTATGAATAAGTTTCATTTAAAATGTGAGTCGTGTCCAAAGTGCATTAATCTTTTCTTGACTTTTATTTTTGGTTGAAACTTGCTTTTCAAAAGGATCATTGAGCTTTTCTGTCTTTCACCCGCGCAGTCGCTTTTCACCATCTGCACTGTTGCAAAGAGCTGAATGCAAATAAACATGCAAAGCTTGAGTCTCACGCACGACAGTGTGTGACAGGATAATTGTCAAGTGACTTGGGAGAAGAAGTAGAAAAGTTATTTACCAATAAAGAGAAATGAAAAGCCAGAACCAGAACGTCTTTACTACAAAAATCTAATATGATTTAAAAGGTTTTATTGTTTTCAGAAGAAATAATCTGCAAAAGGGTACCAAAGTTTGTTTGGATAGAATATTTAAAAGTTGCTTGTAAATCTACAGCCACTTTTAGATTGTATTGTGCCTTATAATGAGGAAAAATGGGCCAAAACCTAGAAAAAAAAAAAACTAATTGTAACTCATCACAAGCAAAGAAATTCTGATATACAAGAAATTTTACTTAAAATGTGTCTTCATTTATTTTAAGCTGAATGTACTATATATATATATATATATTAGAATTTCTCAAACTTGCACACACACAAACTTAAAGTAAGCGGTAGTATCATATTAAAACAAAAAGTTAGATAGAATAATAGTTAGTTAGAATATTAAGTCTAATTTCCCAGCTTATATTACTTTCTTGAAAATCTATTTTTACAGTGTTAGTACCATATCTGGAAAATCTAAAGGCCACAGTCCCCAAATGTGTTATTATTATTAACAAGGACAGAAGTTATGTTCTTGTTTTATTGTATTTGTGAAGGTTTTTCCCCAGTTTTTTTCTTGCTACATCACAAAATCAAATGTTGCATCTATGGTGTTTATGATCAGACCCAAACCCAACATCACAGCATGTTTAGTGCTAATTTGGTTGATCTGGAAAGTGGAAACACAGCTGTGACCTCCCTCCAATTCAACGTACGCCACTGGCATGTTAATGCTAATGCAAACACACTCGAGGGCACAGAGCCTCTGCATTTTAATCAAAAATGATGCGCTGCGAGTACTTTGTTTGATTTTAGTGTAGCACTCACTAAATCCCAGAGGTCAGTGCGGTCAGTCTAAGCTGTAATTGTGGCTTGAGGGTACATCTGACATACTGTCAAAAGAAAGAGTGGATGCAACATATAGTCATGGTATTACTAAGAGTCACAGAGACGAGGCTCTTGTTTTATTCAGGGCAACGTGAATGAAATTAATAAAACTTTCTGTTGAATTTGCTGTCACTGTCTTCGTCCTCATCCTGTTCTTGAGTTTGGAGTTTGTTTGGTCTATTCCCTTGATGATAAACTTTTATTTTCTTTCCTTAGTCACCCTGGCTTGGTTCATTCTGTCCCTGTTTCTGTGATTGTATACGCAGTTCAAATAAAGTTTTGTTTATTTAAAAAAAAAAAAAAAAGGAAAGTTGGCACATCGCAATTTTAGACTAGGCTCATTTTTGAGGGTCGCATGTGGATGAATACATTTCTGGAAACGCTGAAGCAAACATTTAAGAACGAAATAATAATAAAAAAAAAAAGATTGCAGAGAAAAAGTTTTGTTTCCATGTGGATAAGACCTAAAACTATTCCCTTAAAGTGTTGGTTCCAGAATTGGTTCCATAACAAAGTCCCCAGTTTGAATCATGCTGCAACAGGGCCTCTCTCTGAAAGTCTCCTGTCATGCTATTCCAGATTCCGCCCAGGTTCCAAAGACAAGGCCAGACCAGTGAAAAGCTGTCCAACTGAAACAGCAGCTTTGTGTGATCACTCTGTCTGCCCTCTGCTTCATAGCCAGGAAGCATTACCTCCTGCTCATTCCTCCGACCAAGAACGAAGGTGCCGAATCTTCATGTGGGCCAATCCATATAAATCTTACATAATGCCTTCAGTTCCCCTATAGGGCTAAAAAAAAAAAAAGAGAGAGGGACTGATTTCAGAGTCAAAAGTGCATGTGGGCTAGTTTAATGACAGGGACGAGCTGGAAAGTTTGGAGTTGGCCAGTGGCGTCTCATTAATATATACACACATGCTGGAGCTGGTGTTAAAGGATGACTACCTGCTCTCGTACTCCGTCTCTGTCACTGCGGATGTAGTGCAGCGAAAACCAGTAGTGATGAGTAAGGAGTTAAAAGAGGCGGGCAGCGATTGATGTTATAATGATATCCGCTTTCTCCCTGGGCTGCTGCCTCTGCTGGTGAACAGCTGGGAGTCTCACTGAAACCTGCTGAGGATTCAGCTCTTTTCTTTTTTTTTCCCCCTCTGACTTGTCAGACAATGGAGACATTTTTCTGAAGAAGCTGGCTTTCCTGGAGTGCAGGAACATGTGCGGCATGAGCAGAGTCTAATGGTTGGTTACACAGCGAATATTCGCCCCCGCCGCACACGCACTTGGTGTTTGTCACGTGAACACTCTTCATGTTGCTCATCTGTGTCACGCGTGCGTGGCCACACATCAGTACATGTAAAAAATGTTTTCTAGTATTTTGAACTGGAGAAGCCTGGCACTAATATTATATATATATGTATATATATATATATATATATATATATATATATTTGGCAAATATTGCATTCAAAAAGAAAATCTTCTAAAATGTCCTTGAATTCCATTGGATTATTAACTGAGTTTTGAGAATATTGAATCTCTACAATCTATTAACACAGCAAAACGTTCACATTAAAAGTTTGACCTCATTACAGTTCACAAATTAGAAGTGGCGGTAAACTTGCCTGGTGTACAGTAATTGTGCATGTGCGGTGTTTTCAAAAAGGTTAGAGAGAACAATGCACTGTGGGAAAGGAAAACTGTTTGTTTGCAGAGATATTTGTGAACATATTTGGGAGAACAACTACATGAAGTATGTGTAAGCATGTTAACAGGACTGACTCCAGCACGTTTGGCTACATCTGACACGATTACACAAGTCATGATGCTGCACACTGACGTCAAACAGGGAAGACACCAGCAAAGAGCTGCGTTACAATCCAAATAACTCAATTTCCCCTGTTTACACATGGCAAATGGTCTGTATTTGCGCTTTTACACAACTGCTTTGCGATTCACATCATTCGGCGCATCTGCATGCAGCACACGTCTTTCAGAACCATTCATACATTGCAACTTGAAGGAAGCAAATGTCCCTGTCGCAAGATTTGCATGGTAAATGAACCCTCTACCTACAGTTGAGAAACAACACATAACACCTAGACCGGGCATGAGTCCAGTGATTTTAAACAGACAACACTCATTTCTTTGGCTTTCTAGTGTATTTCTCACACTTTTCTACTTCAAACAGCATTATTATCACTCTTCTATATAATTGTAGGTCTTCTTAAATCATACTTCTTCTTAAATTACAGCAACACTCAGCTTGCTCAAAATCTAAAACTGCGGTCGGCAACGTAGTTTTGGCAATAAAGTCAAAGAAACACTCGAAGGCACTCTCTTTTAAACTATTCTAAATGTCCTTAATGTAATGCCAACTGCATGTTAAACCCTTTAAAATTCATATAGTATATACTGTATATGCTGATGGCTTTATCAAAGGCTTTATCAGTGAGATGCCATGATGAAGGGGTTTTATTAGTTTAAAAGAGTTTAAAAGGAGTTTTCTTTGACTTTGTTTCAACATTCATCCAGAAAACACCTCAAACCAAACTAATGTGAGTCCAAGAAACACTTGACATTTTCCAAAATGCTATGCCTGACACTACATCGTCACCTAGAAGCGGATTTCCACAGACTTTGTTTGGGCCCTTGTTTGTCTGTTTCAAATAACAATCATAAAAGGAAGTTGTGGTTATATTGATCACTCATTTATCTCTTTACCCACTCAGAATAATATTAAGTGTTACAAGAATTGCAGTATAAAAAGAAAATTGTCAAAAAGGTGAAAGCAACTTTTCTCCCATTTCCCTCAGTTCATGTTGGGAAGTGGGTCACAGTAGTGTGTCATCTTTAAAAAGTGGGAAACCACATACAAAGTTTGGGGAAAAGTGTGCACATTTCTCTTGTTTTTTTTTTTTTGTTTTTTGTTTTTTTTACACTGATTGCTTGTCATTGTTTGCTGTATTTATTCAGTTTTCTTTGTTACTGACCTACATTGTTGCAGCCAAGTCCTCCTTCCTGGTTTTGGCCAAAAAATATGGCAGTGGGCGGAGCCTGAGAGTGGAAGCTGAGGGTGGAGCCTGGTTAAATATAGAGGCCCAGTAAATGGACCAAACCATGAGTGCTGTCAGCATGGGGGGATTTGTGTTTGTTAATGACTTCTTGTTATTGCCCTTATAGTTTTCCTCTTCTGTTTCAAAATGGTCTGATCAGCAAGTGTATTTGTCCTTTTTTTTTTTTTTTTCTTAAATTTGACCAAAAAAATACAGCCCATGGCCAAGCGGAAAGGAAACTTGACTTGTGATCAGGGACTTGCTGGTTCGAGCTCCTGCCAGGTCAAGGTACCCAATCCCCATTGCTCATTGGACACACTAAATTGACCCCAATCACAGGGGGCTGCATCCAGTGTACTCGTAGTAACTGCCTCAAGATAAACACCCCGATAAATGAAAGAGTTGTGTCAGGAAGGGCATTTGGCATAAAGATCTCTGTTAAATCGTAATGCAGATCATCCTCTGATTTGACCCCTAGAGAGGGAGAAGCCAAAAGCAAAATAAATAAATAAAATAAAAATTGTCATTTTGACTGCTTGTACCACAACATTACTTTTCTGTGGAAAAGTTATTATCCCAGCATTGGTACGAGTAACATATACTGTAAATCAACCTACAAATGGAAAAAGAGTCTAAAACCGAGTAAGAAAATAAACACACCTTGGGTAATCTGTTACATGTGAAGCACATGTGTCTGTTAGTGCTCATTTGGTGGGATGAACTCGGGAGAGAAGCTTCTGTTAGTACTCGACAACCAAAAGTGCACTTTAAAACAATGCAATTATCAATTCATAAAGGAGGCCATTCAATCATTCTGTTATTGATAGTTCTCTGCCAGTTTGAATAAGCAACACTTGCACGTTGGAAAAAGTTCATTTTTAATTGTTCATACTGAACTGAGGCTTGTATTCAAAATCATATCTGGTTTAAGTTTTGCAGGTCTAACACTGATATGAGATACAACATTCACACTCCAGCTTTGGCTAAAATGTTATTGTAATATCATGTACTACATCTTTTAACAAGTGAATTCCACTGGTGTGGGATCAAAAAAGTCTAATCAAAGTCTAAAGCTATCTATATCTATATATCTATATATCTATATTATTATTATTATTATTATTATTATATTGCTTGGAAGCCTTAATAATTTCCAACTATTTGCTCTTGCTATATACTGTAGAGTAGAACTGTCACAGGGGAAAGAAAATATCTGAGCACTAAAGAGGCAGAGGGTCGACCATTATAACATTCAGCGAGGTTTTAGAGTCTTCAGGAGGCAACAGTGTGTCATCCCTGCTGCAAAGTGCATGAGATTAAACTGTAAACATGTTCAGGGATCGATCGCAGTACCCGGGCGACACACTCGTGCCAGCACGCACGCTCTTTTATCTCTCAAAAACAAAAAGAAACCCTTCTCATTATGACAAGAAAACTATCTTTGCAATACCGAGGAAAGTGCTGACGAGAAAACAATCCTCATTATACTATTATACTACATTATACTAACTTTTTCATTTCCTGGTTCCTCCTCTGATTTTTAAATTGATTAGTCTTATAGGTCATATTCATCACAGCCCTAAGAGATTCTCTGTAAATCAACCATACGTCATAATAATGTGCATGTGATTGTAAATGCAAGTTTTATGTAATAGTAAGAAAGAGAGAGAGAGAGAGAGAGAGCACTGCATTTGCATGCAGGACAGTCTTGCTCAGCAGAACGTCCACATGATGTGCAGAGCCGAGGAGTTTTGAGTTCAAGGCGAATATTCTGACTTATGTGTGCCTCCCAGCCATATTTCTGAATGTCTGAGCCAAAGGAACACAGGGCATGAACTTTTACTACAAGCTCCAGGTGTTTGCAGGGATCTGAATATATTGGTGTTCTGCGAGGTGTGTTCATTTTGCTTACCTCGGTACAAAATGGCCTCTCCCTCTTGGATGTTGTTACAAAACAGTAGAAGAAAGACAACAGTAAAATGTACTTTTCCCCCCGTGGCAAGATGCAGGAAGAAAACAGATCGCGTTAGAGTTTGACACCAAATTTAAGTGGATTCAGCTACATGTTAAAACTGTCTGCTCATTATGTACATAGGTGATTTAAAGTAATAGGACAGCCACTTTATCTAGTGGTTAAACAGCCTTGGTAACCTTGGCTTGTAAACCATGCACTGCCTGCACCAGAGTTCATGGAGAAAATCAACATTTTTAGCTTGTGGGGACAGAGGAGCTGAGTAGAGTTGGCCTACTGCTGACTCATTTGGTCAGTTTGTGTCACTTAAATAAATCAGGAAGAAGCATTTCACGCACCAAAAGTCACAGAATAATACACTTTATGTGTGCACTTTGGTATGGGAAGTGAGGGGTTTTGGTCATTTTGGGCCTCAGCTGCCATGTTTACTGAGAGCAAGCCTATTTACATCGGAAGTCGGTGCTGGGAGTGGCATCACCGCCGAGTTTACATCTTTCCAGATTTTATTAGCAGTGCTCTACTTGGTATTTTAACCATGTTTAAACAGTGTAGCAACATGTTTATGGATAAAAAGCAAAGAGTACTATGTGTACAACTGATATACTGTAAAACCAATACGTCATAAGTGCTATTAACGGGATAAAGGGGTGCTTGTATAGTGACAGCCGTCTCAGAGGTTGCTCCGACTTTCCGAGTTGGAAATCTGACATCTGACTACTAATGGAAAACACCATTTGCACAGTGGGTGTTTACCACTTAGTCAGTGCCGCATATGTGTCAGCAGTATAGACTGTGGATGAAAATGGGTGTACTGTTCCAGTTTGAAAAGTGAAGTTGAGGAAGCAGGACAGAAGTAGCAGTTAGCCAACAGGGGGCGACTCTGCTGGTTGCAAATATTAGTCTGTTTGAACGGAAGTCTATGTGAAGATTTGCCTACTTTTCACTTGATATATAAAGATTTTCCCCTCGATTGCTAGTCTCAGCTCCGCTTCAGTTGAAATTGTCATTTTTAAAAATGATGTCCAAATGTGGAGGAAACTACGTGATAAATCATGGCACATATTAGTGGACACCAGTGTGACAGCTGGGGTCACCCAATAAGAGTCGGGAAATCCCAAATTTCTTCAACAGTCTAAGATCAGAACCTTACGCAACTATACTCCAAAAAAACCTGAACTATCCCTTTAAGAGTAAATAATTACACTCTGGGGTTGTGAGAGCCTGACATGGAGTGGCTGAAGGCCATATCTCAGTGGCGGACAGCTATTGGTCAGACTGTTCCAGGGGAAGACACAGACCCGAACATCACCTAAATGGACGTGGTCAGCATTTACAGCACAGGCAGCTGGAGACAGAGTGGGAAACAAAAAAAAAAAGAAAAAACACCTTTCTCCTGCACATCTTTTACATTCAGAGGGGCCACGCGTCTTCTTCTCTTTCATGCAACAGACACCCCGAATATCCCGTTCAGCCTGCAGCCCAAACTCTCCGCTCCCACTGAGGGAGTTAATTTTCGGGGATGTGTACGTAACACAACACTGTTGCTACATTTGGATATGGGGGATATACAGTATACCTAACAGAGTGATGTGTTTGGTACCTGAGCAGGGCAACAGGAGCCCTGTGAGCCTTGTTAATCCTATTTCACTTCATAAAAGAGATTTATTGCTGAAGGAGCAGCTGAACAATCATTTTAACCAAGATGTATTTTCAGTTGTGCCTTGACATTACTCTGCTGTTGCAGAAACTGAATAAACGGGATATTATGGCAACCACAGGAACAACTTGCAAATAAAGATATATGCTTTAACTAGTAAATAGTTAATGTAAATCTGAATGTCATTTTTTTTCCAAAGATCCAACATACATTTTATACATTTTAAGACAGTGACAAAAGTTGTTGTAACACAAATGAGCATTTTTCTGTTAATATTACAGTATTATAATATTCAGCCTTAGGCCTTTAATTATTAATATTTTGGGAATTTACTGTAACTCTAGCAACATAGGATGTGAAAGGGCTGATATGTCCAAAAAGTGATCTTGATAGAATTTATTCTATATAGAATATATTATATATATAATATATATATATTATAGAATTTAAAAAAAATGTTTACTCATTGCAATAAATATCATATAACATTTTGAATTTTGCACTTAACACTCAAAAATAGATCTACCAATAGAAGGGTACAAATACTTTTATGAGAGACGATTAGTGAAAGTTCATTTTTGCACCTTAGGTAACTGCAAGTACATTTTAATACCCTAAAACCTAATAATTGTCCATATAATAATAATTACATTTTGACTGTTCACTTGCATTAAGAAAAAGCTGTTTCATGGAGTAAAACTGCACGCATACGCATAAAATGTGCAGTGATAAAGTAAATAACGTTCCTAAGGAAAGTAATTTACTTTCTTTGAAAAGAGTATGTGCATCTGTACCTTTGGAAAAAAACGTACAAATGTATTCTTTCTTATGATTTAATTCACTTTGTACCTTCTCTCAGAGTCAATAGGTTTTTTGTCATCTCCCAACACAATATTGTACCAGAGAGGGAACATTCTCCAGATGTGTACCTACAGGTACAGAAATGGCCTTGTAGCCTTGTTTTGGAGTCTGCTGTGTAAATGCGAATAAACCTTTTAAGTGTGGTTTTAGGCAAGGCAATTCTATTTTGTGGAGCACACAAGTTTTTGTTTTGTTTTTTAAAAACACTGTAAGGTAACTGCTGTAACAGTAATGCCAATTATTAGTGGGACAATGACATTTTTATTAAACAATAAAATGAAAACAAATAAAATAGGTCACTATTAACTTTATTAACATTACGGTTATTTATTTGATAATCTTTTTTTTTTTTTCATTTTTTATTTTGTACTATGTTGCATGACTTGTATTAAGAGAATAAGGGCAAAATCCTTTTTAAAAACAAAATACAAAAATAAATCAGATTTCTGAGATTAAAGTCAGGATTCTAAGAAAAAGACACCAGATTTTTAATCTCAGCATTCTGTCTTTAGTCTCACAATTGCGACTTTAATCTCAGAATTCAGAATTACGAATATATAATCTCAAAATTCAGAGTTTTTCTCAGAACGAATCACACAGTTCTGAGAGAGAATGGGTGTGAGAATGCAGACTTCAATCTCAGCAGTCTGACCACCTCAGAAAAAAAATAAACTTTTAAAAAAATAAAATAAAAAAAATCCACGTGTGTCCCTAATCCTCTTCCATAGATTTGGTCATGTTGTATTATATATTTTGGCATGTCAAGCACACAATTTCTGCAGTTGTAAATAATAACGCAAAATGATACCCGTACCTCAGTGCAGCACCCTGCTATTATACCGCTGTCAAATTAGCAGTTCCTGGCTTCTGCCATTGCTCATGTTTCATGCCACTGGGACGTCTCTACTGTGGGATCCTGGGCCGGCTAAGAGGAAGCCATTTTAATCACTCGTATATAAACAAACAACACAATGACTGTGGAGGAGCCGGTCCCATCGCTGTGCATGAATGAGGCTGAGTGAAAGTAACCACATTTCCCCCCATAAGTGCAGACGTCTGGATGTCTTCATTTGTCAACTCTGATTTCTGCAAATCCACAGTCGTGTTTGCAAAGAGACGTGACAAATGAAAGGAGGCAGTCGGAGCCGGACACCGCCGCATCGAGACATTTCACCCACAGAAAGTGATTTCTGTCTCTTTGATTTTGTATTACTTTAAAGGGTGATGCAGAGCCGTGATCCTGGAACAACTTGTGCCAGTGTGTTTTAAAGACCTCAATAACACAGCTTGACGGATATTTGGGTCTTGGGCCATGGAAGCAGAACATTCCCAATACAGTTTTTTCCTTTTCCATTTATAAAAAGTTTTCCATAAACATTTCAAGAAATGTCTTCATCCCAAAAAAAAAAATAAATAAATAAATTCTAAATTCTGTTGTACATATGCCAGGCCTGTATGTGGCACCCTAATGCTGCCACCTGGACTGGAGAAGAAGATGCAGAGCATGTGAAAAAAGCTTAGGCACTTTATTTTCAATAAAGCTTCCATCAACCTAGGTTGAGTCCTCATGTTGCCTGGGTTCAAATACAGATCAATCCAAAATAGGTAAGTAAATAAGTTAGTAACGACAAAAAGAACAGGACAGGTGATATAGGAACCACCATTCTAAAACTATTGAAATAGTTCTAAAACTGGTTAGAACACGGTTAAGAAAGGTTAAAACAGTAGCAGTCATATAGACTATGAGTAGTGTCTATCAGTATGGTTTCATCGATCATCGTGATTTGTACGTTTGTCCCTCTGTTGGCAACTTCCTGTCTGGAGGATCAATCTGAATTTTTTTGTGATGGATAAGTGATCTCTCTAGTTTGTTCCGAATTAAGTGTGGTAATTACCAAATTTCCAAGTAGTCTCTATCTTTTATGATGAGCAAAGAATGGCAAAAAAATAAAAATAAATAAATAAATAATAATAATAATAATGATAATCCTATTTGTCATTGGATTGGACAGCAGTGTAATTATGACATATTCAGAGAATAATTCAGCAGGCGAATCAAAGGAACGTTGAGTGTTAAAGTAAAATGTTACACTGAGGCGTCAAATGCAACACACGATATTATTTCATAATATGCAGATGACACTGTGGTGTATTTGTCTGAATGTGCTGCGATACCTACTGTTTTTCAGCTTCACTTGTCCAAAACTGATTATTATCAATTACATAAAAATATTAAACTAGTTAAAGAGGTTATTTGAAGGTTGAAATACTACATGGTGTCCCTTTTTAAAGTAGGCTTTTGGCTTGAATGCAATAACGTCTCTCTCAGTCTGAACACTTTCATTCGTGCAGTTCTGTTTCATGAATACTGTGAATTCCTGTTTGTCTCCATTTTGGCTACTGTTATTCCTGTAATTACAGAAAAAAACTACTAAAAATTGGCACAAAAAAAAACCCCACAAATCTAAATATCTTGTTCAATCCGAAGTTGCTATGTTGCATATTGTTTGACCCTTTCACTTAAATATGCAAACTTCTGTTGCACCTATGCAGTATGTCAACAACAAAAAAAAAAACGGAGCAACATGCCACATAGGAACATGCTCAGTAAACTGCATATGTCTCTCTTTGAATCTACTAATTGGATCACAAAGAAATGTGGATTTCTGGTGTACTTCCTTGTCTCCTGATGAACCAGTTTTCATAATTGCGACCCAAGGCGCATGAGGGCCATTTTTGCGTGTGCAATAATCGCTCCGTCTTTCGCCGCTTTGCATTTTAAAACGTCACTGTGCAGTCAAGACTCCGGCAGGAATGTGATTATATCAACAGAAAGAAAAAAAAAATGGTGTCAGGTGCAAATGGCTTTGAGCTGCCCCACAACAATACTAGTTGAATTTCCAACACTTGAGATTTCCTCGGGGACAGCCATTCCATATTACTGATCTATAAAAAGAAGCAAATTGCCTGCTTGCACAACCAAACCGCCATCTGACAGCAGCCTCTGTGCTGCTTCTCATGGTCGCTATTAAAGCTCTGGGTGGTGTTTTCCCTCCAGGGCCTGACAGGCAGACTTCAGACTGCCCCCACCCTGTGTGCCTGATGCCAAAATCAGCACACACTCTCACACGCACACGTCGGCCGTGGACCGTTTGTTTGCGACGTGCCGACACAGCCTGAGAGGTTCATGAGAACAAGATACAACTGTGGACATAAGTATTTCCAACTTCTTTACACATTTCAGCCGTGTGTGTGTCTGATTTCGTGTGTGAGAGAGAGAGACTCTGTCTAGAACATGTAATTTAAGCCTGGAGGGAGGAAACACTGAGAGAGGAGTTAAGTGCTGCCTGCTGATGAGGACACCGGCTGAATGTTTAACAGAACCTTCAAGAGAAGGAATAAAAATGTAACGTCTGTGTGTGTATGTGTGTACGTGGTCGCTTTACCCGACCAATGAAATTCTTTTAATAATTAGAAAAAGAAAGTAAAAAGAAAGGACTTTTTGAACCGTCGTGGAGACCTAAATATTCACGCTGACAGAGGGCGTGATGGAATTTTGTTTATACAGTGGGTTGGCAGAAAAATAAAATAAAATTAAAAAAAAAAAAAACTGCTGCACCAGTTGCACCAAATGATCACTGTCTGCTTTGGGAATCAGGAGCACGGCCGACATTTTACGAAAAGCTTCCCGAGTATAGAAGGCAGACAGTGACCCGACACACACACACTCACACACACACCAGTGTTTTTGTGTAGATATTGCCTTGACTCAGTCTTCATGTTGCCTTTTGGGGAGATTGGAAATGCATAGCACTTTCTTCGCTGGACTTATTTATTTATTTTGTTTGTTTGTTCGACTGTCTGTGCAACTCGTCTCTTAACTTTTTTTTCAAAAATTAAACTTCCCCACTTATCTATTATTTTTCTGTCAGACACATTTCCATTTATACACGGCAGACGCATTTCCTTTTCCAGATTCATTTCTCGCAAAGGATATAATTTTCTCAAAGTGACAGTGAATCAGTGACAGTTTTGTTATATGTGTGGGATTTACTTTGTCAGAAAAATAACCATAAAAATAACTGAGATAAAAAGACATGGTCTATTTCTGTAGACATGTGAATATATAATCTATAAATGTAGCCATTAAAAAAGCCACTTTTAATGGCTACATTACATAATGCACAAACACACACACACACATATATATGTATGCACGAATACAGTAATTCAATATGTAAATATTTTAATGCCAAAAAAAGTACTAGTCTGTCTACTTCTGCACAGGAGAGGGTTTTGAAAACATTTTATCATGTTTTGAAATTAAGTTTTACCAGGAAATGAACCTGAAAAGATGAAAAATAAAATACCAACTTTACCACTAAATAAATAAATGAATAAATAAATAATTGGAAAGACCTTAAATGTCCTCTAACGTTTTTTTTTTCTTGTAATACATTTTCATGTCTTCATTTCTAGTTCAGTCTTAAACCATTTTCAGCTCTTTTTTCCGTTTTCTTCGCTGCTCACTCGGAACAAAAACACTCTTGTTTAGTTGGTTTAAAAAAAAATAGACTGAATGATAAATGAAATTAAAATGTTGATGCTGAGTGGCCAGTACTGCCAAAATGAGACAGAGAGCAATTGGAGGCACAGGAAAAATTAATATACAGCTCTGGTTACAAGTTTGCCTGAATTATCATTTGAACATTTTTATTGTGATTACTGTCAATATTTAAAAAATGAATTGTAAAACAATAGCGATTCATCTGAGTGGTCATGTGATGGCCATAAGTCAAGTTGTGCTCACTGTAAGTGATATCATGGGAGTCCTAAAAGACATTAACTGGGTCCATTAAGTGTGTGTCAGTCTGCACTTGGACTCTTGTTGCAACAGCTGGTTCCAACCATCGCTTGTCACTGTTGCCATTTATGGCCGATCGCCCGCTGAACCCTAAATTATCCAGGGGACGCTCCACCGACGGAGAGCTGGTGCTCGCGGACACGCAAAGTTTCACAGCTCCAGGCGCCTGCGACGCTTTGACCTTCTGTCGCGAGGCACACTTCCACTTCCCTCGGGTGGCCAATCAACAACAAGGCAAAGCAATCGCAGCTTCATTACTGTCAGTGTGGGACGTGACACTTCTAGTCTGTTTAATGTCACCTCCATTTGAAGACAACAGGAAGGGCTTTAATTAGAGGAGAAAGTGCTGACAGTATTTAGGTTCTGTACAATGAGTGGGGCGATCCAACACTGATGTATCATGCAGCTAGAGCTATTTTAATGGTGTGTTCCATTTGTAGACGCAACTCGGAATTTTGAGGCCTAAACTTGGATTTCCAACCCAGAAACTTTTTACCATTCACAGCCCTTCGGTCGCACTTGTTTCACAGTAAATCAGTAGTACACGTAGTGCAGTTTCATATTTTACCGTAGACATGTTGCTAAGTTGTCTTTGTAAGCATAATACCATGTTGAGCTTTGTTACTGGATTACTAACAATGGCTAGCCCAAGCATACGTTTGTTTTCTCAATTGAAATGTAGGGAACTCCAGGGTGACCTCACTCCCACTTCCTACTTCAATGCTATGCCAATCGAACATAGCATTATGACAAAGAAGGTGTTGAGTGCTAAACGTCATCTACTCCTAGACAAAATAGAGGCGCTTCATTAAAAAGTTCATTTTTCATTTTTTTAATAACTGATATAAGACATTTTGTTTCCCTCCACCATACTAATTATAACAGTTTTATGATACAGAATTATTCCCAAAATTGCTGAACTTAAAACAAACAAACAACAACAAAAAATGTATTGTCTTCTGACCTGCATTGTTTGGTCAGACAAGGGCACTTTTGAGAAAGTTACTATTTCTTATTTCCTTATTTCTTCTGACATAGCCAACTCTTTGTTTATTTATGTTGCATTATAACTTACATGTATGTATGGTCTTGTAATTGCAATTGAATTACCCTTTTGGACCAAAACAATTTTAGGGGCAAAAAAATGTCTTATGTTTGGTTTCCATTCACTGCTGTTAAGCAAATATTGGGTCACTTCAGCCAGATCTGTATGTGGCACAAATTTGAACTCTGGGTCTCCACGGCAGAAGAACAACAAGGCACAACCTGATGAGGTAAATAAACAGCCCTTGTTGCTGTTGATATAGGGCTGTTTCATTGCTGCTTCCATCGATCACTGTGGTAATTCTTGGATAAATTTTGTGTTTTCCAGTCCACACATTGCTCCTCTTGTGTGCCATTTAAGATTTATTTTATTTTTTTAATTAAGTGAAGTTTGCATGTTCTCCTCGCAGGTGTGTGGGTTTTCTCTACAGATTAGGTTAATTGGACACTAAATTGACTGTAGGTGTGAATGTTAGAGTGAATGATTGTTCATCTCTGTGTGTTTGCTCTGTGGTGGACTGGTGACCTATCCAGGAAGTATCCCGCCTTTCACCTTATGTCAGCTGGGATTGGATCAGGCTCCCTCTCGACCCACATGTGGAGGATGAAAAGGTAGACAATGAGTGAGTGAGTGAAATGTGGAAGCTGGCGTGACATTTCAGGTCATCATTCATGTCATTTCTAAATATCATCCTTTATTTACTGAGTCTGTCCCCACTGCACCTATTTACATTTACCTTTTTTCTTGATACACCAACATTCTCACTTGTACATATCATATATTCATTCAAGGTTTTTATGCGCAATTCAAAAATGCGCATAAAAACAGGCTGCTGGAACACACACCTCGGAGCTGTTATGACAGGGTAGGTAAAGCAGGCAATTGCCTCCTTTAAGAATACCGTGTTATCCCACAGCAATGTTAGAATCTCGTTAAATTCTATGATCAGCCATGTACAACAGCCTGCAACACCTCCAAGGTCGGAAAACTCTTAAGCAGGTCCTGTGCCAGTTTCTTGCTGCCAAAAGCGTCATAATTTCTTCGTAATTGTAAAATGAGACAGCGGTGGGTGGAACTGTGTTGTGTTGAGTAAATTCATTTTATATGCAGAAGCCGAAAAATGGGTTTACTGTCAGTTCAGTGGTAGTTTACCAGTAAATGAATTTCTTTTAAGCAGATATACTGTAATTGTAATTTGTAGTTTTGTGTTTTTTTTAATGGGTGGTGTAATCTGCCTTTTGGCAGCCTATTGAAGGATGGATTAGGGTCAAGCAGGGGCGAGTAACAGCATCACTTATTTTGTAAGATAACTATTTAATATATATATATATAAAATATATAAAATATATTATATATATATATATATATATATATATATATATATGGCATCTGTGCTGTTGCATAACTGCCTTTTTTACCACCTTTAGTAATCCGTTAGGTGAGTCATACTTTCCACGTCCACTTGTCCGCAGAGGTCCACTAGGGTTCACGTGACGTAAATTTTGTTCCGAGCGGACTCTGTGCAGACGAACACAAGCGAACTCCCGGTATGAGTCTGACCGTGCTCCTGATAGCACACTTTCTCATCCAGTTGGTGGCGACAGCAACCATGGAAACTTGCTTGAGGTTGTAGGAGGAAGCCCGCTGGTGCCAATAAATGTACCAGCGTCATGCTCTCAGTAGCACACTTTCTCATCCAGTTGGTGGCGCTCTCTTGTTTTTGACAAAATGACAATAAATTAGATGGTAACCACAGAAACTTGCTTGTGGTTGGAAGAGGAAGTCCACTGGCACCAATAAATGTACAACTCATCCCTCTAAGAATGCAAAGACATACAAAAAAAAAATGTGCGATCAAGTACACATGCATGAAACACTAGCAGGTGCATGTGAGAATGTGTAGTGGCTCTCCATGGACGTGGAACAAGGAAAGTATGACCCAGCCCTTACTTCTCCTCTGTCCTTTCTTTCGTCTCTCACTGTTTGTTTTTTTTCCCTTTTTCTCGTACTTCTCCAGTCAGTGAGGAACCTTTGCCCCATCAAGAGCTATTTCAATTTTTTTAACCATACCTTAAGGGTTTCTAATGCAATGGCTAGAACAGCTTTATTTAGGTTCTGAAGCGTCCAGTGTCAGATAGTGATGATGGTGTTTTTGTTTTTTTGTTTTTTTCCTTAGTGTTTCTTGAAGGTTCTGCACTGCAAAAGTTTCACTTTTACACTGACTGGCTGCAGGACAACTGCTGATATTTACAGGAATCCATTCCTCATTCTGTTTGTGTGTGAGTGTTTCCTGTGCCACTGGCTGCCACATGACCCCAAAAGCAAATCATTCCCACTCCTATACTGAACAGTCAGCAAGATATTTTCTTTTTTTTTTTTTTTTCACCCACTTCAAAACAAATCTTTGTTGAATTTTGGTCAGAAAAGCTCATCTGTCAACAAAACCTGTTTCCCAAACAATGTGGCTCATCCAGATGTTATTTTCCAGACTTCAGACATTGAGTTTTATGATGAGGTGCCAGGTAAAGTTTCCCTCCGATCACATCACCACTCATGTATCAACTGAACCGTTCTGTGGTACATTGTGGCCATATGGGCGGGTTCACATCAGCTGCCACATCTTAACATTTTGTCAAGGGGAACGTTGAAGTTCGAAAAGCTTTAATGACAGCTTTTTTGTCGCCACCGCTGCAGACAGTTTGCTTCATTTTTAGTCAGTTTACCCATGATCAAGGATGGGCTTTCACCCACTCACTGTCTATACCACTTTGTCCATCACATGAGGGTTCGCCAAGGGGGCTGGATCCAATCCAAGCTGGCAAAAGGCAAAAGGAGGAGTACACCCTGGACAGATAACCTGCCCCATTCCAGGACCAAAACTGTCAATTTAAAGTGTCCAATTAACCTCTGCTTTTTGGACTGTGGAAGGAAAACCTGAAGGCCAGCTATGTGGAGTTTGCATGTTTTCCTTGCGGGTGTGTGGGTTTTCTCTGCGTACTCCAGGTTCCTCCCTCAGTGCAAAACCATGCAGTTTAGGTTAATTGGACAGTCCCTGAACAAACCCCACAAACACACATGGAGAACATGCAAATTCCACACAAAAGGCCTCTGAATTTTAATCAGCTGATTGCCGTGAAGTCTTGACCTGCCTAATGAGTCAGTCATACAGCATATACAAGAAAATGGATGTACTCTTCCGGATAGAAAAAAAAAAAAAAAAAAAAAGGTCTGGAAAGCAGGACAGAAGGAGCAGTTAACCACCAGTGGGCAACTCCACTGGATGCAAAGTGAACTCAGTTTGAATGGAAGTCTATGGGGAAAAATATGTCTGCAACTGACTTCATTTAGAATGTCAGCAAACATTTTTCCAACATCATTGGAGCCTGGTTATAGGTGACGTTTGTGGATTTTCTGCTAAGAACATTTTTCTGGAGCCAGTCAAATATCACAAATATTCCAAACAGGAGATTGTGCTGCATCCAGACTTAACTATATATATAGTCTATGGAACTGGTCAGTCATTTGAAAAGAAGAGGGGAAAGTGGACAAAGAACAAAACGATTCAGATCAGGTATATGGGGTTTTTAGCAGCTGCTAAGAAATCGGATTCTTTTCTGTGTTGTGAAATATGCCTGCTTGAAAAACAACCCCCTGCTGCATGCTGGAAATATTCAAATGTGCACCAGGTGAACACTATCCTCTGCATTGTTTTTGTCACAGAAATACACACACCGAACAAAGAAAATGGTTGACAAACATCAAAATATAACTAGTTTCTTTTTACACTGCAGTTCCCTTACAACATGAATCTTGATGTCATTCTTTATAAATAAATTAATAGATTGGTGTATTTTATTGATCCCAGACATCAGGCATAGAATATAAGTCTACACTGTGCATTAAAAGGTAGACAAGAATGAAAAAATAGAATCTGACACAAAATTACAATTTTATATTAACATATGAACGAATAAACTCTGAAATATAAAATCTCTATAATGGTGGTATAAGATTTGAAAACCATAATGTATATATAGTATATGAGTGCAAAAAAGAGCAGTGCAGTAGAACACAGTTTTAACATCCTGATGACCAGTTTAATTTGACTATTTTACCCTTATCAAACCCAATATAACTTATTAACTTTGGATGAGCTTTATTAATCTGTCTTTGAGATTATTAAGTAAATTTAAGTATGTTTTGTAAGTCAGTAATTTTGCTTAGTAGTTCTGCCCAACACTGATTTTTTTTTTCTTTTTGATTGGTAGCAAGTAAATAATTTAGGTTCATTCAAATTAAAACTGACGTCATAGAAATACTTGCTCATGTCAGTTTAAATGACCTTTAATTATTCAGGGGTTGCCACCATTCTTTTTTTTTTTATTCATTTGTCAACTTTTGCACTTTTACAAATAAGAGCAATGATGAAAGAAACAAAACTTGGATGGTATACAAATAATAATAATAATAATAATTAAAACTGGCTAACATTTGAGCAGAACGTCTGATTGAAAAGCCTAAAATAGAAGAGTGCTGAGTGTTCAAACGCTGCCAGATGAGGAATGCAGGGGGGGGGGCGGGGAGGGTTGCTGTAACGCAGACACTTTGTGGTAAAGATACAGAATCATATTAATCCTGATGAATTATGAATTTAGCAATCGTTTGTTACACACGTCCACGCAGGAGTCAGCTCTGTGTCGAGGGCACAAAGAATGAGCTGTAATTTGCATCATAAACAGGCAAAACAAACAGGAAAAAAGCAAAAAGCTGAGTTTAAAAAAACGCCTCTGTCCATTTTCATGTATACACTTTATTAATCAATATTTGTTGGCTGTGATTGGGAGTGTTGCTGTAACGCAGACACTTTGTGGTAAAGATACAGAATCATATTAATCCTGATGAATTATGAATTTAGCAATCGTTTGTTACACACTTCCACGCAGGAGTCAGCTCCGTGTCGAGGGCACAAAGAATGAGCTGTAATTTGCATCATAAACAGGCAAAACAAACAGGAAAAAAGCAAAAAGCTGAGTTTAAAAAAACGCCTCTGTCCATTTTCATGTATACACTTTATTAATCAATATTTGTTGGCTGTGATTACAGCTGTTGGGCTTTTTTTCGGAGTTAATGGAGATTAATTAGTGACCTGAATCAAATGCTGAACAACTAAAAGGCTAATGAGCTCTGCTTTGTGCTTTCATTTTTTTTTTAAAGTATATGCCAAGTCATCTGAGAAAGCAGGGAATTAACTTCAGACTCTTTAACTGTAGTTTTCTTTGTCATTATTTGTCTGTGTTTGTTATTTAAGACCCCCAGTGGTTCCATCTTTATGGCCAAAGTCTCTCCAGCACCAGAGCAGTAATGAATCAGGTCCCCTTGAGTGAATGAACCGCCTCCCTGGGACTTTCCCTTACTTAAGGTGACCTTCCACACATAAAGCAAACACCATTTACTGTCTCTCCATCTATTTTATGTCCAAACCCTGTCTCGCAAAAATGATGCTCCTGCAGAACCAAACTGCACTCTCAATTGCTCAATTTCCTCCCATGTTACACTTCTTTTTGATGCAGCTCTTGAGGCAGAACCCAGTGCGAAACATCACGAGATATGTGTCGGACTTGTGGGGGGAAAAGTTGGTGGTTTATTGGAATAAAGATGGAAGGCCAGAGTCAACAAGTGAGACAGCCAGCATGTCCATGTGGGCTCCATAAGGGTTATATTTAGACTGACAATATGGGCCAAGCTGGTTCGTTCATGGTTTCCACAGTTGCCCCATCCGTGTTGGGGTTCATTTTATAGGACCTGTGTAACTTAGCACCAAGTACCCAAGTAGACTGAAAAGGGTTCTAAGTGGGAATGGGATTGAAGTTGATAAACCTGCCTGGGACTCATATTGTCTGCCCGAAGATAACACTTTCGGTGCCCACATGGACACGCTGGCTGGATCTTGTATGGAGCAAGAACAAAAATACCTACATTTGGATTTAAAGCAACACACTGTGGAATTTCAACCTTAAAATAATGTCATCACGATTATACTGACGGCACATCAAGTGATGATGGGGTGAATGTCACTTCTGCCAAACCTGAGCGGGTCTGCATCGACTGAGCGAGCACTATGGAACTTTCAGGGTCAATACCAGAAAAAAAAGAACTACAAAATTCTGCTTTATGGCATATAACACAGTCGTCCACAACAAATATGTCTCTATATACAGTACGTAAAAAACAACAATATTTATCAACTGTAGGGGGACCCCAGGAGCAAATCCTACAATGTGTTACTTTAAAAACCCTTTATTGAAACACAGCTACAGTAACTGTAGAGCAAAGAAACACCCACCCGGTTTTGACCTTAAAGGACTTTGTTAAAGTACAAAATGGTGGTGTTTTGAGGACATTCCGCTGTGTGTTTATGGAGAGCAAGACATTTGAGACCGGTTTGAAACAAGAGACGTCTGTCAAACAGCAGACCACAGTTTGAGACAAAACTTTGCACCCAGTGGTGGAGTCTTTCTAAGTGATGTTAATGTGGAGTGGATAATATGACGTACGGCTGTGCGATATGGACAAAAATATTCATTTCCTGGTCTATTTTGGCTGAAAAGCATTATAGTATGTAACCCCCCCCAGCCACCCCCCAAAAAAACAAGTGTTTCCGCCATGATCAGGTGCTTTCGCGCACATCTTTCAGCAGGTTGGCAACTTGAAAAGCCAGTTACACTTTGGCAAAATGCAACTGATACATCCTACCCCCTTTTGTCAGCCCTTTAATGCTCCATCCCCCAAAACATCACAAGTTATTGTCTGTTGAGAAAGGGAGAGCTACAGACTCTGGTTTTGCCCTTTTCTTAGATATCTTTATTTATTTATTAGTAGCTACTGGGGCCCAAAAAAGATTTTAACCAAACAAAACACTTGTGGAAACAAATTACTGACCCTAGCTTTAATGGTCAGGTTGTAACACCTGTGAACTTTTGATTTTGAACAATTAAAGTTCAATTTACCTTTTTTCTTTCCATTCTTCCCTTTCCTTGATTTTCATTTCTTTCTTTCTGTTTCCTGATTTCTTTCTTTCTTTCTTTCTTTCTTTCTTTCTTTCTTTCTTTCTTTCTTTCTTTCTTTCTTTCTTTCTTTCTTTCCACCTGATTACCATGGGTTCACTTGTAACATATTGGGCATTGGATATACAGGGCTGAAAAGCTCTCTCTATCTCTCTCTCTCTCACACACACACACACACTCTCACTGGTTGACATTGCATTGACTTGCATTCATTTCCTGGAGACTTGCTCCAACCTTAACTATAATTACTAGTGCCCTAACTCTAACACTGACCCTACCCTTAACCAAACTCAAACCTCAGCCTAACCTTAGACTAATTAAGGTCCCCACAACATAAGGAATACCAGGTACAAACACGCAGCTATCCTTATAAGAACTCACACTGACTTCCATTCCTTTGGACAGCCTAAACAAAGCACTATCTCTGACCTCTAACCTTAACAATAACCATAACCAGTTAATGTCTAACCCTGACCTTAACCTAACTACAGGTCAAATATTGGCCCTAAACCTAACTCATTTTTTTAGAAAATCAGGTTCTGCCTGATTGGGACCACATTTGGTCTCCATGAGGACTGGTCCTGACAAGGTCAGGGTTTATGGCAGAAAAGGAGCCAGAGAGGTCATACACACACACACACCAATAAAACAAAGCCCTTCTCTGACCTGATGTCTGGACAGTGGATGTCACACAGCATGTGCTACACATGGAAGAAAAAAAAATAAATATTGTACTTTTGACTCCCTTTTCTGATGGCTGTTGTTACTTTTTCAGAATACATTCAGAATAAAGGGACATTTTGGACCAACTCACAGCTTCAGAATCATTTTGATGGTTCACTGAGACCGGGTTGGCCTCTGTCGTTTCCCTGTGAGCGTCTGTTCTTTTACTTAACTGAACGGAGTTAAAAAGGATGAGAAGTTATTAAAACCCGGCGTTCATCTCAGATTTTCAGTGAGGACATTTGAAAAACATTAAGATTTCTAAACAGAGCCTGGTGTGTTTGATACAGTGACAGCACTTCTGGGCCAGGAAGCCACGGATCATGAGAGGTTTTAGTCGTTTTAAGACTGAAACCTCAGAAAATGTCAGAGAAATTGGGAACAGACATTTCTGAGTGTTTGCTGTTCACATCATGATGACCACTGCAGGATATTTTCTGGGCAGGAAAATATCAGGAACACCCAGAAGAGGGATGGCAGGAGCATTCTCACGTGAGTTCACTTGGATATTATTTAGTAATTTCGATAAGTGAGCTGGCAGGAGAAGTTCCGGAAAGTGTCCGAAGCGACTTCTGCGGACATTTGGGTTCTCACTTAAAGATCCTGTGAAAAAATTTCAGGGGAATGTAAATGTCAGCCTTAGTGACTCAGAGCCCAATCAAAATTAGATATCATCACAGGAACAGCTTTTCCCTGCAGAAATAACTATGTTGCTTTAAAATTGTAGAGCATAATTTAGAATTATGAACTATTGTGTTAGATTCAAACCACAGGCAAATGAGGTTATTTGATGACGATTAAGCCTTGCAGCTCATTACTGTCTATGTTTCTCAGTATAGTGTCATTCCCCTGCTGCACACAGGAAGTGGTTTGTTTTACGTCAAGGCAGACAGCAACAGCAAAATTGTGCTAGTAAAGCGAGACGACTGCAAACTCAAAGAAAAGTCCACAAAACACGTTTCACGCATGAACTCTCTTGCTCAGAAAACCTGGATGTTCAGCAGTTTGATGGGAGCAAAGCTTCTTGACCCCGCCCGCCCCTGCACTGCTGCTGTGCACACACAAACGCTCCCTCAGTCAGGTCTGATAGTACTGCTCGACAGAGCCTGTTTTCAGATGAAGGATGCTGCAAACGAATCCTGCAGCGTCATATCTGTTCGTAACGAGCAAACGTTACACACTGCAGCTTTAAATTTAAATGATATATAATAAAAAATAATAATAAAAAGATATACACAAACAAAATACAAGCCAGTATTAAAAATAAATTCTTAAATTTCTTTGATGCAAGTCTGTGCTGCTCCACCAGTCACGTTCCCTGACAGGATTTCACTTAAAAAAAAACTTATTAGAGCTTATTGAAAAGTTTGTTTGTTTTGTTGCAGAACTTTGATTTTTTTTTTACTTTTTTTTTCTCCTTCCTCTCATTAATCATGCTCTGACTCCTCAGATTTAACTGACTGACTGTTTAAAGACAGAGGCGTTTCCAGGTAAAAGGGATCTGGGGAACTTGGCCGGTCCATACGGACCAAAATTGATGCTAAGAAAGAAAAAAAAAAATAGTAATATAGGAAGTGAAAACTCAGACAATCATTTAAAAAAAGGAGAATCAAGAAAGAGAAGAACAAATCAGTGACAGTGAGTCACATTAGCTTCATTTGTGTAAATGAAAACTGAACTTGTTCCTGTTTCCATTTTGCTGATAAATTACGGCCAGTCTTGTTTATTGATTCTTGATGCTGTAAAGTCTTTTCTGATGTGGAATTTTGACAAATGCTCCAACATACACTGTTTTATTGCCATACAGCGTATATGAATCAGTGCTCCACAGTATAAAATACTGCTTACACTTTACATGCATCAGCGTTTACAGCTTAATAATGCCACCGAGAGATAATCTGTCTCAGTTACAAATTACTGCAGAACATTTGATTTATTATTGTTATGATATTTGTAGGGCATTTACAGTTCATAAGTACAAAAGGAGCACTTTTGATTTGTAGGTAGTTGTTTCTTTTTAATATAGGGGTGCATTCATTTCAAGTCGAGGATCTGAAAACACACAGTCACTTCTGACAGAAGAAGCTGCCTCGGCACTTTTCATTTGATCTCTCGCAGGCTGCTAATATTAAATGAGAACATCATTATACAGCCGTCACTTTTGTGGGAAGTGATTAGGGAGAAGGCTGAGGGGATCATGTGACTGACTGCAACAAGTCTGATGCTTTTACAAGCGTATGCCTCAAAGGAAGCAAAGAAAGCTTTAGTTGATTTGGGTTTTTTTTTTGCCTTCTTGGTTCAGAGATGTGTTAATCAGCATGCAGTTTGACAGACTGGCCCCTGCAAACATTGTTGCCAGACACAGCGGATGACCTTCAGTCCAAAAAAACTGTTCAAAAACAACCAGACAGCAGAGCAAAAGTATGTCTTCAAGTTTAACTTTCAGTATAAATAAATATAACCCCCAATACACCTTTTTTCCGGTGTAAACCAGTGTATATGGGGATCTACCACTGCCGCTCCAGGTGCAAATCTTCACAGTTTAGTGGGAAGTAGTGAAATGATCTGACAAATCTACTGCATTCAAATGTTGCAACTGGCTTCCGTGTGTCACAGGTACGGGCTTACATTAGCTCCTCGTCTAATCAGCATGAGGCTCATTAGACAGTTGCAACTCAGGCAGTTCAGCCAATCGCCACTGCCAAACCCCATGACACGTAGTCAGGTGTCAACACGATCTCATGTCGTGTGACAGCAGCGTACAGTTGACAATATACAGTATGCTCCTCTTTGCGCTTCCTCATACGCACAGTTCATATTTAAATTGTGCAAAATATGCTAAATGATTACTTACACTCAAATGTTCAATCATTAACTACATTTGTAACCATGTCTACTTTTTTTGGAAACAAAATAAAAATGAAAAAAAAAAAAACAGAATTCTGAGCAAATATCTGAGATCAGATTTTTCCCTGACTTTTTTCTCCTCAGACTCCTGACAGAAATCTCAGAATTCAGACTTTAATCTCAGAAGAGGACTTTTTCTCAGAATTCAGATTTTAATCCAGGGATTCTGACTTTTTTCTCATATTCCTGATTATTATTGATATTTCATAGAAACTTTATTAACCCCTATAACCTCAGAATTCTCACGTGTTTCTAAGAAGTCTGACTTAAATCTTAAGTTACTTAAATTCTGCCTTTTCTTCTTACTAAAAACTCTGCCTTCATCTCTTTAGAATTTGTGTCAAAAGATTTTCACATATTTCACCCTAATCCCTTTCTACTTATTCTAAGTACAATGTATATACTGTAGTTAATATCTTTCTAATTTTTTTTTCTACAATTGCATTTGTTTGTCTTATAATTTGTTCAGTATGTTTTATTTAAGAATGGTCGTATTCACGGCGCACATTTCCACAAAACAAGGAGGAAAACAAATTACAATGTGCGGCATTCTTCTACAAATACAAACAAATAAACCCAGAGATTCCACCAAAAAAAAGAAAAGACAAATAAATAAATAACTCTCCCTCTCTGCCCTGTCAAGACAATTCAGTGGAAAACAATCAAAATAGAAAGTAAAAGATAAACGTGAAAGGGAACAGATAATCTGCCATGCATTATTTTTAGGTTAAAGATGTGAATATGCCTGATCGGATCAAACTGGGATTATTTGTTCTTCAAATGAAACCTTATTTATTCATGGTATTTTTCCAGCCACATGTAAAAATGTCATACATTTATTTATCTTTGACTGGAGAGAGAAGTCTCCTAATATTCCTGAGTATAATAAGTGTCAAGATATTTCAGATTTCAAATGCTTTTTTTAGATTCAAACCCACAGATGTGTGTGTGTGTGTGTGTGTGAGCGTGTGTGTGCGTGTGTGTGTGTGTGAGCTTACCTTTAAATGTGGAAAAGGCCGTTGCATGAAACTTGAATTGACAGCGGAAGAAAACCACTGAGTCTCTGAGTGTTAACTTTGGCAACTGTAGAAAAGTTCACGCAGTCTGAGCCGACAGATGAGTCAACAGGGCCACCTCGTTCTCCCACTCCCACTCGACCGACGTGAACTGAAATCTGTTAATCAAACAAAGCAAAACGTGCAAAGAGACTATGTTATTGAAAATATAAAGTGCATCAGTTCTTAGGTAGAACTTATGTCGGCTAAAGTTCATTGGTTGCCAAATTATAGGTCAGGACCCCCTGAGAACTGGGACTTCACTGTAAAAACATTTTGACATATTATACATATTTAAGCCCTAATTTCCCACAAAAGACAAATAAATAAATAAACACTGGTTGCATTTGATGTAAAAATATGTAGGCAGTCTGTTGATTTCCTTTCCCCACATGATCCCAGAGGTGATTATGACACGTTGATTGACAGAATCAGTTGCAGCAGGTCAATTGAAAGCAATGCAGGACACATTATGATCGGTTTAATGTCATTAAGGATAACAGGGCGCCTCCTGAGTCACTGGTATCATTATTTAAAGGGGTAAGCTGCTGAATATTTTGGAAATCCCTGGGCTAGAGATGTGAAATACAGTATGGTTGGAGGACAGTTAAGAAAGTGTAGAAATGCCACAGAGGAGAAACAATGTCTGTGCTGTCGTGTGTTTGTTTTCTCGTTATAACGAGACAGTTTCTCATTATCAATCAACGATTGTTTATATGGCACGTTATAATACCTGAAAGGTCATCAAAGTACTTCACATAAAAGGAATAATTAAAATCACTTTTAATATAAAAGCACTTTTTTTTTTTTGAATGTAGAGTGACATGCACTCCACAATAAAAACATATTAATTATGCAAAATAAATCTAGTGATGTGAAAACAGAGATGTAAAGCTAGGTTTAGGTCAATACAACATGGACAACTGTAAAAACAAGCTTCAGCCACACACAGGAAGAGTCTGTCGCATGTGGCCCGCGGGCCGCCAGTTTGACACCTATGTTTTAAGACACTTGGCAAATTTTAAACCAATACAACATTTCTTAATGTTTCTACATGATTGGACAGTTTATATTAGAAGGGAAGACATCTGGCTCTGTCTGATGTCAATGTTTCGGCTCGATATTCAATGGCCTAAAATAAATAAATAATGTTAAATAAATAAATTGACCCGAGGCCAAACTTCCTCGCCCACCCCGTTCTAAACTTTCATGAAGCAAACATCCAGCAAAAGTCAATCAATAAAGCCGACATTAAGGGGATAAAATAAAGTTTTTCTAGTCATAATGAGAAAACGATTTAGTTTTAAGAAGAAACGGCTCTGATATTATTTCCTCCCCTGTGGCAGTTCCCGGCTTCTGCAGAAAGTGGCTCTTGTGTTAAAAACACCCCTTTTCACTGAAAGTGCAGGGTGGCAGAAAAGAAAGTTTCAAAAGAAGGAGAGACTGCACACTTACTCCATGTCATCAAAACTTTATTGAGGACGTTTCAATCGGTTGTGGATCTTCCTCAGACCTGGGGAGGATTCAAAGTATCATTCTGTCATCATCCTTTCAGTGGCGTGGAGTAAGTGTGCGGGTTAGCGATGTGGCTAATCTCTTATGGCCAATTATACTTGTTTCAACACAGGAGCCACTTCCATCCAAATATTCGGTGTTTTACATCCAGATAAAGCACCTGTGTAGCCCGGGGGTTGTAAAACTATTCAGCCAGTGACCCACAAAATAATGGGGTTCAGGCATGAAGTGGCTGCAGTTAAGGTCAGCGATAGTTCTTTGTTCAAGCTGTCAAAATGAATGCAAGTCAATGCAGTGTCCAGCCATACAAACCTGTGTGTGCATGTTTGAATTTGTTACCTTTTTAAGATCTTTTCTGGCATAAACACTAGCTCGGCTCCATACGCTAGGCAGAGCCTTATTTCTGAGGAAGTGGATGAATTTGGGGCTAAGGTTTGCATTGTGGTTAGGTTAAGTTAAGGCTTAGACATTCCCTTATTAGGGTTAGGGTTAGGGATAATGCTTTGTTAAGGCTGTCCAAGGAAATCAGTGCAATATCCTGTGCAAACATGTTTGGGTTTATACAGTCACATCACGGGGACCAATTATGTCGTATAATGTTGTTATTATGTAAATTGTTACATTTTAATTACATTTTGAGGTGAAGACATGTTAAATAGTTATATTTAAGGTTAGAGTAATTGTATTTATTGCCTCTTTTTTTGCCTTAAACACTGACCTTGTTAGTCCTCATGGAGACCAAAACCTGGTCTTAATGAGGCAGAACCTTAAAGGGTTAAGTTATATCTGAATTGTTTTGAGACATGAACTGGTTACAGAATAGGATTAAGATTAGAGAAAAGGATTTGTTTAGGCTGGGGTCAAAAACTCAAATGACCTGAGGGGCCACTGAGCGCCGAGTCTGGTCAGTATAGGAGGTCGGTCAAGTGGGAAAAAAAAAAAGTTTAACTTTTAGAGAAAAAGCAACTGTTGAGTTGGGGTGGACCATAAGAGCTTTAAATGACATCATGATATTCCATCATGTCATCGGAACAACAATATTTATAAACGTTTTTGCTTTGGTAGTTTACAATAATAACACATTTATGATGCAAAATGAATATGCAGATTAAAGAAAAAACACAGGCATTTTGAACCTCATATTTGACACGTCATTAAAACATAGAAGTAATGTGAGTTAAAGTCAGATTAAGACTTAGGTTTAAGACTTTGGTCGGTCTATCCAGATTGATTAAGGGTTCATTATGTGTGTGTGTGTGTGTGTGTGTTGGTGAGTTCTGGAGCATCCCTTGGACTTTTTTCTCGAGATATACATAAACGTAC